>CAAKHB010003729.1:18674-35049 GCA_901007665.1 Aeoliscus strigatus
CAGTCAGAAAGATGAATTTATCAGCCTTTGGCCACGCCACCCCATGATGATCAAACAGAATGCTACAGAGTGTGTCCAACCAGGCCGCCATTATTACCCTGCTTGTGCTCTTAATGTGAGCCGACGGAGGAGGGATGACAGTATTGATCTAATGAAAGTGCTATTTATATTCTCACAAATCCTCTCACCAGTGATTACCGAAGCACTCCACTACTACGGTCAACTTGTTCACAATTTGTCAGCTGTAGTAGGTGTCTTTTTTTTTTTTTTCATCATATGCATGCAGTGTCCATTAGCCAGCGTCTGTTAGCGGGTAGGTGTGCGTTTAAAAACTGTTTTAAGGCACGACGCAGGGGCGAAGAAAGCACGCACCTACATGTTGATCAGCCCACTTACACCATGGCCATTGACCAAAGAAACAGACATGTTTTAATGCATTATTCAAGACCTAACTCGTGTCGGGTGGCTCTTCACCCTCGTGTCGCTCCTTAAAACTGTTTAACGCACTCGTCAAAATTCCTTTGTCCTCCCCCAACAAGTGCGAACCAAAATTTCCAAATCATCCATTCTGCTTGTTTTGCTCGCCGCTGCGCCCCGCGGACGGTGGTTTGCCTACACGACTGATTAACGCGCTCATACCATGTTCGTATGGGATCATTTACTCCTCTTTTCATGCATTGTCGGGTGTTTGTTTTCCTCGTCAACTGTTGTCTGATGTTGTGCCGCGGATGGATATTAGAAAAGTTAACCACGAGCTGAACTGTGTGTGCATTTAACAGTTTTAAAGCACAGCTGGCAGCCAATCAGAAAAGAGCATTCACCCAGACCATGGTATAAATAATATTATACTTTGATTAACCTTTACTTATGTCATAGAAAGACATGTATAGACACATGATCAGCATATATGTCATCATACTGTAAGGAAACTTAAAATATCTGCACATTGTGACTCAGGTTTTATCAATTCAGTGGAGGAACAGAATTGTTGGGCTGCGTTTCTGTGCGTTTTGATGATTAATAACGCCAACGTCTTGTCAGAAGCTAACCCTCAGATAGAAGGGGGGACATGCGGCTGTTGTCACAGCACATGGTTAAGAGTAATACAGATAAGCTCTAATCCCCGCGAGGCGAAATGTAATGCATAGAAAAATGACGGCGGCAGCGAACAGCCACGTGTGTAAAGATCAGCCGAACGATACAACATCAGTTCAGCTGAAAATTACACACAGCTGAGGGAGGAAATATATATTAAAAAAAAAAAAAAAAAACAGCAAGGGCTGCTTATGATGCAGATGTAGTTCACGCTCATCGTATTTTCCCCCACATGCCGCTGCTCACACGACTCAGAACCAGGAAATCATGTGTCGTTGAAGATGTATGAACATATTATTACCACCGCATGCACACATGAATGGAAACCAGAAGCCTCGTATGTTCACCGGTGGGGCCCCTGCGATCCGGAAAAATCTGTACGTGACTCTCATATGGTTTTACCGCACAGAGAGAATGGGAATGATTTGGAGAGCATCTCAGATTACCTGAATATAATCTGAACATTTGTAACTTGATATCACCAATTGCATCCACAGCTTATTCAGAACCGGTGTTTCAGTCATTATCTCATCGAAATTTGCATTTGCCTTCCAACTTCTATTTTAACTGCATCTTTCCAGTCCCAGAAATACGAGTCTCCATATTTAACTGCCATATTTAACTGGGATATTCTCATGTTGTTCTATCGTTCAGTTTCTTGAGAAAACACACTCACAAGGGGTTTAATTTAACGGATGTCTCACAGATAGAAGACCTCTGTTTCTCTCAATCTTCTCTGAGTCAGACTCTCGCTCTCCAGAGCAGCTCCACTGCCCGTAAACAGACATTGAGTGATTAGCCCTCCTCTGCCATTGACATCATTTGCATATTAATAGGCCATAATTACAACTAGGGGGGGAATAAATTGCAGTTTGAAGAATGTTTGAATTACTCTGACTCTCAGGCTCTCTGCTCATGAGATAGCGCGCGAGCATACACAGGAGCTGCCTGGGCGGTTAACGCTCAGAAATATACAGAGAAAGCAGGAAATGAAAGTGTGTGTGTGTGTGGGGGGGGTGCTGTGCTGATGTCATGCGTTACATAAATCAAAGGTTTCACTTTGGGCCATTTCCTATCATTTATGTTCTCTCGAAGTGAAGGCACAGGATGTTTTACACACGTTACTAATGACACTCGAATGCCGCCGCTGAAAAAGATGTAAGTTCGGGTACTTCACTGTACAAATCGCTCGATTGACGCTTTCAGCTGCGGGACGTGTCGGAGCAGCGACCACCCTTCCACCCCTTCCTTGGTTTCTCATTACGGCCCCGTGATAATTGAAGCTTGTCCGTTTAACATCCCGCGGCCGGTCTTATCGCCCCACCTCACCTGCTGAGATGTGACACCTTCCTTGGATTTGCCGAGGGGACGTGTAACCCCGGCAGTTAAAGCCCATGTGACCCTGTAAGCAAGAGTGACAACACAATAATACTCCCTGTGCCTAATCTGTCATTGGTGGATTATCAGATTAGAGGCCCCAGTTGTTTCTGGGTTTGGTGACTATCGAAAGAGTTGATCTGTCATGTTTATCTTACACCTGTCGTATCCCATTACAGTTGGCTGCGGACTGAAGATAACAGAGACATAGGTGAAAAGAACGGCCAGGAAATGAGAAACAAGGTTTTTCTTTTTCTTACTCCGATGATACACTTTTATCTACTTTTGAGAAACAGGAAACACAATAAAAGCATTAAGGGCTTTTTGATTCACTTGATGTCTTTGACCTCTTTGGTGTGACACAGCTGCCCTTTTTTTTTATTTAGACGAGATATGAGAAATCATCGAGCCAGTTTAAGGCTCAGGTTAGTGGTGTGGAATCACAAGTTTCAAAGAGGATATAATCCCTCCGCACACACACCCCTGTTTTTTCCCAAGGTGCCCCTTTGTGCTGTTTCAAAGACCAGAACCAATACAGGTTTCCTATCAGGCTGTTCCTCTGGCAAAGTGACTGGATTGTCAACCTTTTGGATGTGGGTCACTAATTCAGACTAACTGGTTTCTTTCCATTTCAACGCCGGGACGCCGAAAGGTCGCAGCCTCCTCAAACGAAACTGTCAGAAGGTATCTGTGAATAACAGATGAGATCTTTATCTTTGTGAGTCTGGTCTTATCGGATTTCCAAGCCGAGATGTAAATGTTTTGACATCACCCCTGCTAGGACAGGAACTTACATTTCCAATCTACTTATCAGATCAAAATGAGGAAAAAAAAAAAGCACAGCGATCTTGTTGATAGAATTTTAATATTGGAAGATGGGAAACCTTGAAGACGCTCACTGTCCGTGGCGCTTGAAGAAGCTCAAGGCCACGTGATAGCAGCAGGGTTTATTCCCAGCTTCACTGCAAAGTGGCATTTGCAGCTTTGGCCTGCAAAGTGCCTTGTGACATAATCTAATTGTATAGCTGTGTTGCCAGAGACATGTTGCGACATCTAAGTACTTTATTAATGGTACTGCGGTCGGACCCCTTACGGATCATGTTGGCTGTCGAGGTAGTCGGGAGTAGGAAACGGGATAAAAATTCACTGAAGTCACCGCAGGCGAATGATCTGTCAGCGAACCTCGGCCAACTTTATCCTGCAATCGCTGCGTTCCGTGGATCACATTCATCAAACTGGGACCGTTTTGGGGATGCGTGTCATCACAGCAGTGAATCATTTGAAGCCTTCGTTTGAATGGACACGGACGAGTGGGGGCCTTATATTTTCAAACAGAAACAGTAGAACAAGCTCATAAAACGGATAATGATCATTTTCCTCCATCACATGTCTGTCTTATTTATGGCCCAGCACACTTTCTCCACTTCCAGCTGGTATTATTATTATTCACCAAGGCAAACATATTATCCCAGCAAATACCACAGCTATAAAATGTTTTAATATTTCATTCAATGGGTTCAATGAGAATGCGCTGAATCCCATTTTCCAAAATATTGCTTGCAACAAGAATATGGCTGCCCGATTACATTATGCCTCTGAGCTGTGTTCAGCCAAATGGGCATGAATTGCAGATGTAATGTTCAAGAGGCTTCGGCAAGTGTGTCGTGTTAAGAAAAACATGTACAGTGGAGGTCGCCTGTCGTCACACGACGTGGGGATGAAACCCTCCGAGTGGAAATTAATATTCAGCTAAGGTCATGTCTCTGTGGTTAGTTTAATGTGTCTGTGTGACCTGAAATTACATTCTCTCCACTCGGATGATTGTAGATATTAAATGGAAGCTGAATTTTTTTTTTGTGCATTTTCCATCCATAATTCAGTAGCCGGTTGTACAACTTTTTTTTTTTCCCAATAGTTTTATTTTTGCTACAGGCCTTTTGCAATACTGTGGATGACACATACTGGAGGGTTTCACAAAGTGTCAAAGGTGCTACTTGCATAAGATATTAGACAATGTTTCAGAATAAGTGCTGCGCTCAGGGCGCAGGTGCAGAATATTGTGCCTGTTGTTTCCATACGACCTTAACACCTGGAGATAGCGTTGTTCCCGTTGTGAAAGACTTGTTGGAAAGAACTACTCTTTTGGCTGAAACAAAATGTAAAAAGCGATCTGAAAACTAAATGAAACTGACCGTGTACGCCTTGCTGCGCTACAGTATCTGAAGCGTGACGGCCGGAGAGGGACTCTTTTGAACAACTCTTTTGAATCGACTCTTTTGAATCAACTCTTTTGAAGGACTCTTTTGATGGCTTGGCTCTGAGCTTCAGTTACCTTACATGTTTCCATTGTGTGTTGATGTCTAATATGGCCCGCTAGAAATAAACTGCGATAACCACACATCTCCAAAACGATCACACATGCTGCGACCTGGTCAAACATGTCTCATGTAAAGCGGGAGAGAAGCAAACCACCAGATGTGGGTGACAACATTACAAACAGGCAGCAAATAGACAGTCAAGGGTCTGAATTACTCCCACGCTTCTTTCCACAGTCCTTTTCCCCGATGGCGGGGAACCCACAAAGTCCTTTAATTAATTGGGCGTTGTGGAACAAAGTCTGACGCAGGCATCAGAAGTATCTAAGGTGTCAGCTGAGATAAAGGGACGTGGAGAGGTTTTAAACCGGAGCGCCCGGCCACACGTTGCTCCACTGGGCCCGAGGGTGCCACTCATTCACGCATGACAACGTCTCAGCTTGTTTTGTACTTTTTTATTGCACTTGTCTTCCTCAAATGTGGCCAAAAGCTGTGGCAGCATTTGCAACTATATTTGCACACGCTGGACATGCTTTCTCTTGTCAGTGGACATCCATTGTCTCGCTGCAGTGCACGTTTTAGTGCACACGCATGGATTGTTGGAGCCTAAACTGTGAAGCTTCACAAAGACTTCCTTGCCTCAACAACAAATCCTAATCGATGGGGTCTTTTTTTTTTGCGCTTCTTTTTTTCGTACCTCGACATATTGGCGTCCATAAATCTCACATGTCGGACGTGCCAAATCCACAGATTTCCTTGAGTGCGACGTAGCGATGATGAGGAAGATCTGTCACTGGGGGAGCGACTCGGCGCCCACAAACAGATTGAGGGCGGGCCCAAGATGAATATCTCGGCACTTCATTGTACATATTTCTGTTTAATGATAATATGTTTCATTTCCCAAGAAAAGAAAACACCATTACCCAAAGCAGTGAGTCAGAACGAGCCATTCTGCCACAGATTCCGGTCCTCCTTGGTGGTAAAGTAATCAAATTAGCACGTGCATATGACACAAAGTTTGCAAATGATCTGGTTTTATTGTTCGATGAATGTAGGCCGTCCTGTCCCAGGTGTTGTAACACCCATTTCATTTTGACGACAAAAGGAGTCGCTGTCTCCAGAATTTCCCCCAGAATTTATGAATTCATTTTAAAATTCCCAGAAAACAGAGAGTACATCATTTCTTCATCACAACTAAGCCTAGTCATTGTCAGAAAATATTTTCTCCCTTCACCCGGTACGCCTCCGTTTGTTTCTGCATCTCCGATATCAACACATGAGGTGAGACAGTCGAGTCATTTTTCTGAACGTGATTTTCCGTGGATGACCTATTTCAGATAACAGGATGGATACGAATATAAATGAATATGAAATGCTCTGCGGCCAAGCTTTACATTGATTTATGACTTACGCAGATTCATATTGATTGCTGAGTAAAATCTATTTCAGTTTTAAATGCCGTTAAGTGCTTTTGGAGCTGTTTAACTTCTCAGAAATGAGTGCCCACTTGTTTTGACCACAGTTTTCAGAGGCAGTTATCGTTTCAATGGGAGCGATATGCTCATGAGGAAAAAGGACAAAGAGGTCAGCAAAAGTGGAGTAAGTGCTCCCTGGAGCACAAACACAGTCCATTCAGAAGGCCCCCACGGAGACGCTGGGGGGGAATTGATTTCCGCTTTATTCCTGGTCAGACGCGTGATCGTGCTGACGGGTGACCCAATGGTGGACCTGTCGACTCAAATTAGGGAACCATTAGGACGATGTGGCCACATGCGAATGGCCAATCACACTCTGTGAATACCATAATAAACATTTTTCACACATCAGATCATCTCGGGGTCATCCGGTGGCTCTGATCGGCCAGTGTTGACCTCCCATATCTACTTTCTGCTGCACCGTGGTCTCAAATGTTTCTAGGCCACTGTCGTCGGCACAAATTACATAAAAGCCTACTGCTATTGGCTGTATGCATTTTGACAAACAAGGCTGGCACCTTTTTTTTTTTTTTTTTTTTGGATAATGGAGAGAGAGAGGGCTTTTAGTGCTCCGCAGTACCGATCACCCGTCATGGCCTCTGCGAATGAGGCAATGGGGGTGAGTGAGCATCGTCTGTCTCGTAGCTTTGACACCATATGAATTGACAGAGTGAATATTAATGCATTCAGTCTGCTATTTGGGTATTCACTCGATGAAAGGGAGACGATGTACGTTAATGGTTTAATTAACCCACTTACAATTCCACACAACCTCTGTAGTAATGCATCCCTGGTAACGATCCATGGACCAGACGCCCAAAGAGCAGATAGATAGATAGATACTGTTTTATTTCCCGAGAGAAATTTGCGTTACATCAAATTTATACGCTCGTGAGTTTATTCCTTTGTTCATCAGAAACATACTGGACGTTAATAGCTTGATTCTTTGACCATTGCTCAATTAAAAACACGGAGAAGCCAAAAGTCCTCTGCAAAGATCAATATCAGAATTGGAAAAAAACAAATACAAGCCTTGACATCAATTTTGCTTATATCGACAGTAATTCCCATCTGTTTCAGTTCTGTGTGCATGCATTCAAATTTCTTTGCCCTTATAACTCATCCAGAACAGTGCTGCACACATTCTGAACAGGTTGGAAAAAAATACCCATTGTAACCCCCCCCACACACACACACACACATACCCACACACCACCCCGGTCAAGACGCTGAACTGCCTCCCTGTTCAGTTGAGAACTGATTTTGTTCTGATCCACATATGACAGGAGAGCTCAGGTCATAATAGGTCGAAATCCGCTGATTCAGCATTCAGTGCACATGCACAGTAATGTACAGTGCACATCACTGTACATTACACTGCTCTGCTCTCTTTATTTGATTTTATTTTTGTGTTGTGAACACTGAGTTGTCTTTGGCAGGAAATGCACCACATAAATAGCGTTTCCTCCTCTTCCTCGCCCTACTACACCCACTGCAGGGTATGAATGAGAACAGGAGCACTGGTACGGAAAACAGGGTTGTACCGATCGTTGCTATGTTGCTTAAACACCGCAGACCTCGGGGCTTTGCTGGCACACGGCAGTCGCCCACTGAGGTGTGTGCTTATTTTCTATGCCCTCTTCTTGACCATATGGAGCATGAGGGTCATAGGGACACTGTGTATCACAGAGTTGTGCCTGTGCAAGTGTTCACGAAATGAGCCAAATCTGCTGGCTAGTGTCTGCGGCTTTGGCGGCAGGGTGCATTGATTTTGTCAGCATTTGCATTTTCCTGCTGGCCAGCAAAGACTTTTATTAGCTCCACCAATACAGACCCACAAAACAGTTTCTGGATTTTATTTTTTTTTTTCCAAACACAGGTGAGAATGTACTTCATCATTTCCTTTCGTCAACATTTTATTCTGAGAATTTCCTGAGTCATTGAACCCCCCCCCAAGGAGATGAACGTAAAGAGGACCGGAGGTCAGAGACAACGTAGGTGGCGAGATGATGAAGTGTCCTTTCGGACGATACAGGGTCGACGTGTCAGAGCTGACATGGTGACACAGTCGCAACCTCTCACTTAATCACCAAATGAATTCACCCATCACAAAGCCCTAATGACACTGCCGCCGGCCGATTAATCTCCGGACTTGATTTAGTATCAATTTATCATAACTGACTGTTTCAGTATGCAATCAATATGGCCCTCTTAGCACCTCAGACACCTCGAGCTGCTGAGGTACACAGTCATCGCAGGAACACTGTTGGGATGAAGTCAGTGCTTGGCCAGGCCAAAGGGGCAATGCATCAATCAGACACAGATGCACACATCAACATCATTTTTTTCCCCCTCAGGTTCTCTGCGCAAAACGCCCTTATCATCGCCGCCAATATGTTTTTTTTTTTTTGTTTGTTTTTTTTTTAATCTAAGAGTACATAAATCACATCTCTCCCTCCTCGGCTGAGAAACATTTAGCGACCCTCTCCTCCTAGCTTGCGGCTGTCCGATTACTTGCATGTACTTTTGTTTATGTTCATCTACATAGCCCGTGCACCTTGTCACTATCCCTGCATGCTTGCGCTTGGACACACACACACACACACACACACACACACACGCCATCAAGCCGCCGGGCGAAGGCGGCTCTGCTCACTCAAGGGGAAAGGGAACAGCTGTGCCTGTGACAGCTGGAGCAGTCATCACATCCCTTCACCAAATATCAGAGATGGCTTAGGACGCAATGGCATTTTAGCCGCGAGGGGTCCATTTACAACGTGGACGAGACGTCCAGGCTTTAGCCTGCGACCGGGCTGCAGCGACACAGCTCTGCCCCCCCTCCCCGCCCCTCACATTTCCAGTGATAATGTGAGAAGTAATGAGTTTCTCCTTGGTCTGCAGCCCATATAATAGCGCCACCCCCCCCCTCCCCATTTGCTTCAAAACAAGCCCAATGGAGCAAATTAGATAATGTTGTGGCTGTGAAAAATGAGCTGAACGCTCAAGTTTATTTTTAGGGGTCCGGTTTCAATACGTCCTCATCAGATTCTCCCCAGAATCTCATCTCGCCGCTGACGTTTTCTCACCTCACCTGAAACAACAGGCAGGTAATTCTCAAGCGTCTGCAGGTAAACGACCACGAGCAAAACCACTGACAACTGTAGCTCTGCTGGCGTGTAAATCAAGCTGCGTTTCCCTTGAGAGACATTAAGAATGCCAAATCTTATCAGACTTCTCCCAGAGTTTAAGTCTTGTTTGAACTGCTACGATGGATGTCTAAATGTATTAAAACCAGTCGTAATGGTGGTGGCGACATTTAAAAACGGTATTATGCAAATGAAAATAATCACCTTCAGCCCCTTTAGCACCAGACCGACTTTAATTATACCTTAATTTCATGTATAAATACCCCCAATTCAGGCGGGCGGCTGCAGGAAGCCCAGTAGAATAGGCTGAGTGGGAGGACTGCATAGGTGCACATAATTACAACTTACTGTTCTGGACTCTGGGTGATATTAGGTGGTGGCCAACACACTGTCTCCCAAATACCACTGAATGAACTCCAGCGGGGTGATAGATTAAAGTATTTCACACCGATGACAGCGGTGTCCTGTGAGCAGAGTGCTACTTCATTTGTTGTCACGATGGTTCAGCCTCCGTTTTTTTTTTTTTTTTGTGAGGCCAAATAAGCACGACAGCAAGCGGGCTACGGCGACGAGCAGAAGGTATAAGACTCGAGGATGTAATATATTACATTATATGCATGACAATAACTGGTATATTTGCAGGAATGTTTTTTTCTTGAGTCAGAAGCTTGATAGAGAGAGAGAGAAAAAAAAATCTATCGATGTGAATACAACTGATTTAATAGAAGCAACCACAAGTTTTACAGTAAAATTCCAGAATGTTATGATACAGATAGCAGAGACAGTCCATGTTCCATCTTGAGGAAACACTAAAGTTGAATGACTTCTATAAATAGAGGCTTTTCTCCTGCGGGGACTAAATATTGGGCCTCGTTGAGAACACCGGAGGAGCATATGCTTCAACCCAGCGTGCTGCAGCCTCAGATGTTCCTTAACAGTTGATTTCCTCAACTTCATTTTTTTTTTCTCCCCCGCCTCTCTACCACGTTATTGTTGTAATTATTTTTCCGTCACGTTCCACTTGGGTGGCTCTCAAACTTAGCCCGGTTCATCTTTACCCCAGAAGCACCCGGCCCAGCTGTGTGACACATCAGTGGCTCCAAAACAACGCAGCGTTTGGAAATGATTGGATTACAGGACGTTTGGATTTCGCAGCCACATAAAATGCTAATAAACCTCAAATTGTTGTCGAATTGTTGTTAAAATAGTAATATAGATATATTCTATTTCATAGGCTTGGACAAGTGGTGAGCAGTAATGCTGAAACACAGACAGCACTGTAAAAAACATACAGGCGGAAAGATAATTTTCTTTCTTTTGTTCATACCTGTATCATAGTGACACATATAGCAAGCAAAATATGAGAAGAGGTGGAAAAAAATCATCCCAGAAAAATGACATAATACATATTTCATTTAAAAAAAAAACTATTTTGGCTTTTTTTAAAAAAAATGATGTCTTGATTTCACGGGTTCAGTGGTCGAAAACGTACATTTGCATCTTTGAGGAGCGGCTTACTGCATCGCCTGAGAACTGAAAAAAAGTACGACCATCTCAGCGTGAAGCTTTCAACACAACAGGAGGGTGCGCCTACTGTCACAAAAAAACACTGAAATGAAAAAGGGGTCTGGGCTCACTCCTGATGATCTGCGTCAACACTGTCTGATTTGAAGACATGTTCTCCTCTCAGACTACGGCAGGTATCTGCACCAGTCTCCCCTGTTTTCTGATCCCTAATCATCTCGCAGCATCATAACTAAAGGCACGACTGGGCTTTATGACCCTAGTTTGTCATTCCTGACATATTACGCTCTCAGTCCAGGCAGGCAAGGTGAAATCTGCATCCATTCCTCACATTTGCATATGAACTCATGATTCCCCCGTGGGCTGACTGCGGTCTTCCAAACTCTGCGTGGTGTAACTGAGGGTGATGCATCGTACCAGTGGGCAACCGAAGCTTGTGACTAACCCTCTATGATACATGGTTTCACAGTCTAATTGCAGCTCCCAGCTGCATAAGCCAGCCGAGACCTACTGACCTTGGTGAAAGCAACAACAACAAAAAAAAAAAAAAGTCCCCCCCATGCCTCGATGTGACCCATTTTGTCACTGAAAAGTCTTTGGTAGACGTTAAACAACTCTGAGAGGTGATGGTGAGCGGCCGTGTTCGCGGCCCCTACATGAGCTGCAATGAGAATATGTCACGTATCCTGGGGAGTTATTTCTGTGGCACAGTTCTCTGCAGCAGCTGTTCATTTCTAGCATGCGACATAAAACAAACCGCGATACTTGCACACGCTGTCATGTCCAAATGCATTGGACACACCTGGAGGAAATCTGTCTCGGCGGTGTGATGCTACACAAAGTTATTGATGAAAAAAAAAAAAAAACACAACCTCCCTATCTTTCAAAGAGGCAGATGCTGCCTTCTTTGTTCTGTATCACCCGTCTGTACCCCCCACC
Source organism: Aeoliscus strigatus (assembly GCA_901007665.1). Taxonomy (NCBI): domain Eukaryota; kingdom Metazoa; phylum Chordata; class Actinopteri; order Syngnathiformes; family Centriscidae; genus Aeoliscus; species Aeoliscus strigatus. The sequence goes on from CAAKHB010003729.1 coordinate 30,546, forward strand.
CCCCAAGCGAACAGCTGTTCTTTTGCCGTGTGCTCGAAGAGCAGAGTAAAAGCAGGAAAAGAGGGATAATTGAAAATGTCAATCTCATTAATTGTCACGGTGAGAGTTGAGGCTGGGGCTTTCACGGGGAAACAAACGATCATTGGAGGAGTCATATTTCACAGCACAACCTTGTGGCAGAGCAGGAAAAGCACCGGCAATCGGTGGTTTAACATCAACATTGGATTCATTATGATGACTAGTGGTCATTGATGGTGATGAGGTAAAGAGCCGCTTTCACTCTGAGTCGCTCTCACTTCCAGACACCTGCACAGCATCGGTGTCTGGAAATGTGTAGACAGGACTGGTTCTTTTTTTTTTTGTTTTCTTTTCTCCAAAAAGGACAATCCAGTTATAGTAACCGTATATAAACACACAGTAACGTACATGGCACTCGCAGACAGACGTTACATGACAGAAGACAGAAGAACCACACACACACAGTCACATTTAAACCTCCATCACTGATGGAAATCACGTCAACCCCTCCGAACCTGACCAGGATCAATGACCTTAACGCAGCCAGGCAGTTTTTCTGCCCAAAGAGTCACATTGTCTTCATAACTTTACATTAACGTGCTCTGAGACGTCACAGTGGACTCAAGTAGGAGAACATAAATACACAATTATAGTCGTTCGGCTCAGGAACGTGGACTTTACTAACTACTGTATCCTTACACCACACACACACACACAGATTTAAACAGAGTCCTGGGAGTAAATGCAACAGATTGCAGCCGATTCTTACAACGTCACTTTGACCATAGAGACTCAGAGGCAGCGCTGTACCTGCAACACATCCAGCTGCAGCCTAATTGATTTTACAAGGCAGCTTCGCTCTAATTGCGTATTTGCCTGAGGAGGTTCCCGGTCCCGGTCACTGCGGTGCGCTGTTGGCAGATTTTCATTCACGGCGGAGCAGAGATGAACGAGGGCGTCATGAGACGAGCAGAGGCAGATAAAGGCAGATATGAGAAAGGACTCACCAAACACACACACGGTCTGGATTCAATAGCCAATTCAATGTGCATTTGTTGTTTTTTTTTTGTAGGGCTGTTGGTATATACTGTTGGTATTACTATACTATACTGTTGGTATTACTGTTGGTAATACTGTTGGTATTTGGAGAATGAGGATCACCCATTACCCATTAGAATAAGATCAAGAGAGGAACAGGTCGTGTACAGGAGGAAATTCTTTGGACGTTTTGGGTCAAAAGACGGTCTATCAACAGATTTGACAGGATAGATAAATACAAAAGTGCTTTTTATTGAAACATCAATGTGGCGACCAGGGATTTGTAGTAAGTTAGAATCAGTGCTTCTGCCCCTTTTATGTTCCATTGAGTTTCGAGCAAAAAGTTCTGATTTGGCGGCATCTCCACAATGCGAGTTTAAAACATAATGCAATATTTGTCGTAGTCAGTGTGTCGGGCTGCATCTGTTTCTAATGGCATGACATTAAACTGTCAGTTCGAAACGCAATGGCTGCAGTGAAAGATTGCTGGAAGATTGCTGGTGCGCCCCATGAGGTCGTCCCAGCAGGAAGCTGGAGGAGGAACGGTTAAAAAAAAAACACACACACACACACACACACACACACAAAACCAAACAGCGGTTCAGTTTACTGTGCCAATAAAGATGAACTAATATACGTTCACATGCAAGTACCAGATTAGATTACATTCGTGAGGTCAAAGGGCGCACGTGCAGTGATAAAACCACAGAGAATCATCAAACTCTGCTGTTCTGCTTCGCTCATTCTTACTTTCCCGGCTGGTATCAGTCAGAGCTCTTGGTTGTAACAGCAGAAAGTTTAACCAGTGGGGAAATACTTTCATTTAAATGACACACGCCATCTTGTGGTCATTGTAATAAAAAGGAAACCGGCTATTAATGAGACAATTTTAGGAAAAAGAGTCTGTGTACTATGAAAATATATGAAACAGACCCACTTCTATGTCCATCATTGGATCTGGATCCACAGTCAGATGTCAGAGGTGCTCTGACTCCAGCTGTGTTTCAAACATAACGTCAGTGTCATCACCCAGGTTTCTGCTCTCACCTCAGAAACATTTCCAAAATCCCAGTCTGACGCAGGATGTCTATTATAACGCTCTATTTATAGGTTCCTCTAACGAAACACAACCCATAGAATAATCAGAACGCAGCTGCACGGCGACGGCTTGTCCTGGGCAACATTCACTGACTAACTGTTGTGTTCCGAATACAAACGACAGCTCTTTAGACAGCTCTGGCTGCTCGACCTTTCAGACATCCTGTCAAACTGAACAGGATCTCTGTGGCCGGGGAATCTCCACGTTCCAAGAGCTTTATTTTGAAATCCAGCATTCTACATCGATGAATTCGGTTATTGAACAGTAGCGTGCTGAATGCAGATTTTGATGCAGATGAATGTGTTTTATATGCACATTTGTTCCTGTTTAAATATGCATCATACTTTCTTATGCAAAGTACTGAGGCTGTGCCATCTGAATCCTACGGACCATCATCTAAAGAAAAAGCAAACAGTATGGAGGTGTGACTGGGTAAATCTGTCCTAATATATGCATTTTCTGGAGGCCAGCCGAGCGGAAAATAGACTGGAGGTTGTGATTTGGAGGAGTTGGGATGAGAGCTGTGAGGGTTACAAAGAAATAACGTGTCACGTAAAGTGCAGAGTCTGCTGCCTCTGCAAACTGAGGCAGGGTGGCATGACCTGCTGTGGCTGTCATGTGATAACATCTTTTCACCTCCATGTGCTTCATGAGGAGAAAAAAAAAAAACAGCAAAAAAAAGGTGACACGTTCACGTTCAAAATGATGTTGCAGGCAAACACGGCTCTCAGAGAGCTTGTTCTCTTTGTACATGCCCAGACAGAAGTGTAGGGTAATTATTGAAACATACGGATGGCTCGACCCTCTTTTAACCCGCTCGCTAATTATGTTTGACTGTGACAGAAGGGCGAGGGAAGGACACGATAACCATTAACTGATAGATCCCACCAGAGATCCACCCTCTCTCTGCTGCGTTAACCAGCGACAGGTAAAGATATATACCAGAGGATTATGTATCTCCTTCATATATATGTATGTATATTAAAATATATGTATGTTTGTGTGTGTGTGGAAATATGAAAATTATATATGTATATTTACATACACTGTATGTATATATGTGTATGCATGTACATATATATACTGTATATATAAATACACATACATACATGTATAACACACAACCATATATACATACATATATATAAATGTGTGAGATTAAAAAAATAAAACATTTGTGATTGTATTCCAGCACATTCTAAACAAATGAAGGCAGTGCAATGATGACCCAAAGATGAAGTCAAATGGTTGCTGTCCTCTGAGGTTGATGGTAACCCTGGTTTGCACATACAAATGATCACAAGTGCTTCATCGCCGCTGCATCACAGCTTATCCATTGGCAGCAGATTCAATTTAAGTCCAGACGACCCACTTCAACTCCATTAACTTCCTGTGCTGAATGGGGATCTGGGAAGATGCTTCCACATAATGCCAGCTCGCTCAGGGCGATTCTTCAGCTTGGAAGCTGCAGTGCACTCTGTTCATGGTAATGGACCCAAAAATTACCCTCCCTAGTCCATGCAAAACATGCATCCATCCCCCAGGTACACTGCAGTGTGACCCAGCCAACTGGAGCTTTTGTTCGTGTGGTCCTGTGGCCATTGGCAAAAGTGATGCTGCTGCACAATGGACTAAAAGCTTTGGCTGACGGCTGAGTCCTAAACACAATGGCTGAAGCCGTTCCAGCGGCAGGAGTTGAAAATAGCTTCATTCCTTCAGCAGTATGCAGCGTTTACACAATTCGGCTGAGATGGCCTTTTGCTAAATAGCAACAGCTTTTTAGACAAACGCGTTAGAAATGTGGTTTGGGACTGTGATGAGTCCAAATACGCAACGTTTTAGTGGCAATTACATTTATTTAAAGAGGCAATAGAGAGTGTTTAGTTTTAACGTATTATAGTGAGGGAAAAGTTGATTAGACAGTGTTTTAACAGCTGCAGAATAATCTGCATTTACATGTATGCTTTTCATCAAAAATATGCACATGTATGAAACAAAATAAATCTTCATGTTGTACTGGTGTTTGTGACGTCATAACGTTATTATATTGAAGATTAATGATTACCTATTGGCTAGATTGACATCATCAACCTGAAGGCAACACCACAGAAGTAAAATAAAGCTGTTTTATAAGGGAATCAGACTATTTAAGTGAATGTGTGTGATCAGAGGGATTTTTTTTTTTGTGATCAAATTTTTATTTTATCAAAGTACAGATATGCACATCACAAACGTAAAATCGAGTATCTAAATCCACGTGCCCCTACATCCAGCAATCTGCGCAAATGCTAAAAATAGAACTAAAAATAAATTCGTAAGTAAGTAAATTAATAAGAAGGAAAAATAAAT
>CAAKHB010003729.1:41639-60139 GCA_901007665.1 Aeoliscus strigatus
GGGCCGCTTGTTCTGCTATTGATTCTATTTACAACACTTCTATATATTACTCTGCTGTGCAAATCAGAGCAATTGTTTCCAAGTGCATGCATGAATCAATGCGTTCCCCGGGGGGAAGGGGGCCGTGGGGGGGTTCGCTGGCGGCTGCATACAACTCAATACCTCCAATTTATGTTTTAATTACGATGATCTACTCAGTGTTGGGAGCTTGTCCCAGCATGAAGCAGTGTGCGTTGTATGTAGACTGAATTTAACTCGCAACACAACAACTGGTCTGAGGTTTGGACTCCATTTATGATATTGGACTTTGAGTCAGTGGTGTTGAACGTGTGCTTAAAACAGACAGGGATGATCCTGATACATTCATACTCATTCATATTCATATTCTGCCATAACAAATGGGTACATTTTATTTTTTTTTCAGTGTTCAGTGTTTTATTTGAACACACCATGTACGATTTGATCACCCGCGATTAGAAGTGACTGCACACATCAGTATGCTATGTAAGTGGGCCCTGGCAAGTCTGAGTGCTATAAATTTGATTGACTCCTGTAATTAGGACGGATCAATATAAGGCAGTTTCTTTCACTGCCTCCCGGTACCGTATTGGCTGCTGCACTTTTCTGGGCTTAGGTTCCATTGTAATCATTCAAAATTATGACGTGACAAACACCATAAAATGCTGGAGTGCCAAAAGAACAGTGCAGCGACTTCTTGGAGTATCAATCCCATCCAAGAAGACGTATTACGGGGAGCGAGACCACCGGGGCTCCACTCAGCTTTCAGAGATTTCCTCCCGTCATAATTTGTTGCTGTTGTGTCGTAGCGGCGCCATTTGCAGACGCTCCACTCCCACCTATTATCATACAGCAGACATGCGGCCTCATGGCGGGCTGCTGTCAAGCCTCTTAAGTTGATGGCTGTGTCTTCACACGCTGCAGGAAGAATCCCTTTCTGTCAAACAACAGCTGGCGAAGACAGCATGATGTGGAAGCCATGGACGAGTGAGCCATCAAACTCTCGTCTGACATTATTTTGGCATGTCTACGATTTCCCGAAGAGTCCGTCTTACTCCGCTCTGATTTCATGACGAATAAACCTGCGCTAATTGCGTTCACTTGAACGGCAGATGTCTCGACAGAGAAACAAACTTGGGCTTCTGGATTGAGAAAAACCCAGAAACTAGCACGAGTTATATGAACCGCAGCTCCCCACGGGATGAATATCCATTAGCTTGAAACGTGCAGGCAGAAGGCAGAGTAACACCGCGCCGCCGCCTATGAATGCTAAGCAGCTATGGAAAGCGAGGTCGCATTCATGTCGTTGAGATGGGTTCAAGCCGACCCGGCAGGGTACAGCAGGTGACGACTTTTTTTTTTCCGTAACGATCATTGTAATTCAGCCAAGCTGTTTGGAATGTTCCCTCCGCCGTGTCGACTTGATCAAACAACCTTTTCACAGGCTTTCAAGACGACTTTGTGATCAAATCAAAGCCCAGCCATCTTATCCCACCCCGCCATCAGCGCCTAATTCCATTCCACACCGAGCACCCATTCTCCTTTCCTTGATCCCCCCTGAAAGGCCCAGTAATTAGAAGTAGACTTAAAGTTGACTACATAACCCCCATGCCCACCTCTACCACCACACAATTCCCTGCGGGACCTTCTCGAATACCCCAAAGCCTCATCCAGTTTATCAGCATCAGGGGATAAGGCAATCTTTTCCCTCCACTTCAAACAGGGAGCCCGACGTGTTCCCGTGGCCCTCGGTGTAATCTCTTTGGCTGCTGACAGATCTCGCGCGGGGGTCAGCTCTGATAACAGGATCACTCAGGTGGAGACAGAGGAGGAGACCACGAAAGAAAGGAGCAGAAGATGGAAAAAAAAGTGAGATGTGTGCAAAAAAAACCCCCATCTCGGCTGGGGAGTTGGCGCACGCCTGAGTCTTTATTTGACAACAAATTATCCAAACGTAAAATACAATAGTGAAACATTCCCTTATCAAAGACACAGTTGAGAAAAAAAAAAGTAGCCGATTGTCACATGCAAATGTGACAATCGGCTACTTTTCTTTTTTCTCAACTGTGTCTTTGATAAGAGTTTTACACTACGAAACTATACAAATAATCCAAAAAGATGAATCAGTAAGGAAAATCCTTGAGATTTACAGCCCTGTATGCAGCAGTAATATAAAAAAAAACTTGTCGTGAAGTGAAATGCAATAGTATCTCAGCACTAAACAATCCAGTATTTGGGGACAAACTGAGTCCTATTTGACATGGCTGGATGCCTGACAGAGCAGCCAGGCACCCAAACAAACCTCTTTTGGCTCATATTGAATCCACCAGGACTCTTAATCGGCATCTTATTCAAACCCACAGAGGATGGAACAAAACAAGAGAGGGAAGCAGTGGACATATGAATGCAGAGGTGATGCGAAATCGAGAGGCTGTCCATTTTACGCTCGGGCGTGCAGTCGACACGTTCCTCACACTTTGTCGCACAGGCTAGCACGCATGCAAAGTTCTACCGAACTGATTTCGTATGCGCACGGACACGGTAACATCTGTGGAGTCTCTCTTTTTCTGACACGCACACACACACACACACACACACAAGCTAAGAAGCAGCATGGTAGGCAGTGACACAAAGCTAATGCCTTGTCACACAGGCTGTCAACAGATTAGCCAGTGGATTACACCCCAGCCATTAGATGTGCACAGAGCGAGAGGCCACAAACATGGCAGGGAAAGAGGAGAAGAGAGAGAGAGAGAGAGAGAGAGAGAGAGAGAGCGAGACTGGCAGTAAGGGGGTATATTCTGCTTTATGGCACTGCAGGAACTGACGTAAAGCAGGAGGAAAAGGCAAGGAAAGAGTCAAAGTGACACAAAGAAGAGAGATGTAAGGATAAGAAAAAAGGGATTAGGTCAGAATTTGCTCCAAGTGGGAAGAGGATAACAGGAGAGACAGGAGAGAAAAGGTAATAACAATGGCAAAGGGAGAAAAACAGAGAAAGGAAGGGTGGGAGGAGTAGCCGACAGCACATGAGGGAGCGAGTGCGAAGCAAGCCGGAGGGCGAGAAATGAGCCTGGTGTGTCTGAAAAAGACTAAATGCATGGGAGGAGTGGAGGAGGCACGAGAGGGAAGAGGGGAAAGGACGCTTGAAAAATCTGAATGGAGAGGGGAACGTACAGAGATGGCAAGAACCAGGAGAGATGAGACCAGAGGATGACAGATACGGATGACATGTTGTTTTCTTCCAGTAGAGAGGTATCAAGGCCCTCTCTTTTTTGCATTTAATGATCAACTTCACAGTCCCCAACACACACACACACACACACACACACACACACACACAGACACTCACTTTTCAGACATAATGACACATAATCGTCAGCTGTGTGATGGGCTTCATTTCCAGCTGAGATCGGAACAAGAATGGAGGATAAGATGTCAGAGGGCCGAATGGCTTGATATCTATTTGGGCTCGTGTCGCCGTGTGCTCTCACACAATCCCTAGTATTGCAGATGTGTGTGTGTTTTATTCGATGAACCTGGTATAAGTATGACTCACACCGACAGAGTGACGGAGAGACAAAGGAAGAGGACTTACGCGCCGATCGCCTTGTAGTTCACATCGCGTAAAATAACTAATTCCACACCAGCTAACTATCGCCATCCCATGTGGGAGCCGTTCCACCTTTCTAAACCCCTCGCTCACTTAAAGTGGGCCCAGATGGAAGGCAAGGGGCTGCTTTGGATTAGCCAGAGAGGAAAACTAATTTCCTTTGCTATTTTACGAGCTTTTAATTTGAGACAATTAAGATATTATGATGCCACAGACTCACTTTACCGAGTGGCAGCTGGGAGCCGTCCCACAAACCTCGGCGATGGGAGGAAGCTCCTTCCTACCCCTCTGTTCTCGCCGTCTCCCCCGTCTCCTCCCTGCTGTTCGGCCGAAGCATTGCACTGAATGTGCTACCGTTGCCTTCGCTGACACCACAGCGCAATTACTTTGCAAATGTGCCCGTTGGCTGATGAAAAAAAAAAAAAAAAAAAAAAAGACACAGGAAGTGCAGAGGATGTTTAGCGCCGAGGTGTGCATGCATTATTGAATTTACTTTACCACTTTTAGGGAGAGAGAAAGACAAACGACGATTTGTTGTCCAGACGGTTTACTTATCACATGTTGATGACCCCCCCCCCCACACTCTCCCCCTCACCCCCATAGTTCAAGCTAGCTTTGTCAGCAGTCACACATCAATTTGACTTCTCCCACTTTCACACTGGCATAGAAGGGCATCAGAGGGGTGAAATTGATGAAGGTGCACTTGTGAAAATGTCACTGGGGGACCAGGGAGCGGGAGAGAGAGTATGTTTTGGGGTGGGGGAGTGTAGGGGGGTGGTGGAAGATAGGAATGGCAAAAGCTCCTTTTCATGAACACTGAACTGTAAAATAAAGGACCCATTGCAAACAGTGGCCGTGATAAATCGGCTACGGCGAGAGGCTTCTCGTAAATGCCCGATGCCGGCCCGCACCTGCTGAAAGAGAGAGAGAAGGACGAGTGGGGATGCAGACGGAGGGAGTGACCGACACACACACAGACAGAGATGAAGTGTCCGACGGACATCACGATAGGCAAGTGTCATTGGTGTTTGGATGCAGTTGCCACCCCCGTTGTCCAACTAGTAAACTTGTTCCTCTGTGGGCGTGTCGGTCTAAAATGATGGTGCGTTGTTAGTTAGATGACGCCGAAAGAAAAGGTACCACGGACCAAAAAAAACAAAACAAAAAAACTGGTCTAAAGTCAACGGCGTAGTATTTGGATGTAAACCAAGATTGTAGTATGTGTGTGTAGGCGGGTGCACAACGCGCGTTATGACATTACAATACTTATCATAAACAGGTCTTGTTGGTCAGTCACCATCCTGACAGCTGCTCCGTTATCTGATGAACAGATCCGTTAGCTGAACAGTATTCCACAGGGATTTAGTTCATTCTTGCCACGTCTGAGGGTTCTGAGCTGCTGCTGTCCTCACTGTCTCACCGTCAAGTGTGTGACAGCCCGTCCAGGATGTCGAGGCCTTTATCACCAAACATCTCTTTGAGGGAAATCCCTCGTTCAACCCTTCAGAGTCTTTGCTCAGGCTCAATCGCATTGAGAACAGGTCTTCAGTTGGCAAAAAGAACGTCCTCCAAACCAGGGAAACTCGACTCGGTCATCCGTCCAACTCAGAGGACCCTGAATCCAAAATCCAAGATGGCGGCAGAAAGTATTATCTGTTGGTTTTCACTATTTTTTTATAGCCTTAGGTCCTTTTTTTTTTTTTTTCAACGACTCACACAGACAGAATCGCTTTGTTTGCGATGGTATGTGGAAAACCACATCACGTCATATCAACTAAGACATAAAACTTCTCCGTCAGCCAGTTTAACACTGACTCTACACAACGCCGCTGTTAATTAGCTGCATAAAAGTGGCTTCTGTGTCTCATCCACTCTCTGAACAATTGCCCATGTTGTTTTAGAGAGTCAAAATAAACCTCTCACACTCACTCATACACACATTTGTGCAGCTCCGTGGACCAATATCCTCAGCTGGGTTTCATACAGTCAGGCAGGAGCAGACTCAGTCTGTCTGAAGCTCCTTCCCTTGCTAACTCACCCTCGATTTGTCGCTCCGCGCACGCCGCTGCACGCTGTGGCTGCCCGCACCGTCCCAGTTGAGCTCTTAATGGACCTAATTGCTTTTCAGCTCATTGCACTTCATGCCAACACCAAACTAAATCAAACCGAAGGTCCCATCCACGAGCCTCATTGTGAAGTCCGGATCTGCTTGACGTCACGATGAGGTGATATTGACAAACGGTGACTCAGCAGGTCTGCGGATGATGACGAGGCACACACCTCTGGTCATGGCGTGACAGGTTGAGCAGTGCGGGTCATGTCCGAGCAAAGGAGTTCAGCCCGTTTGTGCTCTCTTCAGCACTATGCTGGTGACCCTTTTGTGTAGCAGGCAGTATGTCATAAGTCGCTGCACACCCAATCAAAGATTATGACCACACAGCCCGATCTGATGGAGGGAGGCTGGTCCAGGAAGGATCAATCGTGTCAGCCCCTCCGTTCTAACTGTTTTACCAGTTGAGTCGGGTCTCTTGGGTGCAGACACCATAAAACCCCCGCAAACGCACTAGAAATTTTCGAGATCTCATCAGTGAATGACGGAGACCAACGCGTATTTTAACTAGATGTTACTGACGGATCAACAGTTCGTCGTTGATCCGCTGAGGAACGGAGGGAATCCGTACGTCAGCGATGGAGTCGCGCCCCGTCTCTCTTCCGCTTGCTTGTCTGTGTCAAAAAACCTACTGGAGCTGTGTGGTCGACCTGCTGAGTTTGTCATTAGTTTTCCATTTACACCAAATAATAACACAAGGAATTAAGGGAAGAGCAACACAGCTGTCATATTATGACGCACATTCACTTCATACAGCCACATCTCATCCGAATGTGCCACTAATCGCATCACTTTTCGTCCTTAAACACACCTCTCAGGTCCTCGAGGATCTTTTTGACCCAGAGGACGTGCTGTCCATCAGCTCCCAGCTCTGACGGTCATTAAGTGAATTACATAGATGTTCTCCCTGGTTGTGTGAGGCTCTGTCTGGCATCTGACCAATGAAATAAAGCACTTTGTGTCTATCATGTACGTGATTAAAGTCATCAATCCTGCTCTTAAACTTTACAGTCATTCCAACCACACCATAAAATGCTGCTTCTTGTTTGCCTGCAGTGAACTCTGTCACTCTTACGTCCTGTGATTTCAACAAATTGCACATGGCTTCATGTCAATCTACGAATTATGAAAGATTAAAAAAAAAAAAAAAAAAAAAGGTTTGATCTGTTGTTTGGCAGAACAGAGATCAAAGTTTGTCGAGCCTCCGAGATGTGTGTAATATCACCAACACACACACACACACAACCTGCACCCCCGCCTGAGCACCCCACCTCCTTTGAGTGCATGGGCAGCGTCCATAAACAAGTCAATCTCCATCCGTCTAACACGTAGGATTAGATCTATCCGCTTAAGACGGATTGTTATCCGAAAAACGGCACAAGTCTCGCTTGATGGGAAAAATTAATTTTACAATGACTGGTTTACTTGATCAGAGTTGTGTGTGTGTGTGTGTGTGTGTGTGTGTTTGTGTCTGATTCAGGCGAGTCGTCTTTCTTCCCCGTGATGTCAGACACACCATTGTCTGCGACTTGACCTACAGTCATTTAAAAGGCAACAGCAACTTGTCAGGAGTGAAAGGTCCTGAACCTCCAGCGACTGGGAGCTCGTCTGTGAAATATATCGTATTTTCATGTCCGTCTGTCTTACATCAAACGTGAAATTGACCACTGTGTACGAGGAATTATAAACAGGCGCCATGATCACTGCTGCTGATCCAGTGTCAGGTCAGGTCAAGTCCATTATATTCATAGAATCCAGAATCACAAATCAATGGGCTGAGCAGCGCAGACGCAGGATGAGACACCGTGTGTGTGTGTGTGTGTGTGTGTGCTCCAGTGTGGAAGATACAGCCGATATTTGACAGCTGTAAACGGAGCTGACCTCATCGAGGTGTTTTAACACCTAAGTCCACCGTATTTCTCAGATAGAGAGTTGGTTTAGAGTCTTTTTGGGCGACAAAGATGAGCCGTCATGGGCCAATGAGCGATCCCATAAATCTCACAGTGCTGATGTATTGTCATCAAAGCTGGGGCCAAGAATATGAAGTCTTAAAACAAGTGTCATCCTGTTCCACTCAAAGATGGAGGGATTTTAGAGCCCACAAGCCTGCGTGGGTCTCCTGTAAAGGACAAAGGTTTCTGTTGTCCCTAAGCCCCGTTTTTATACACAAGCCGAGGTTCAACGAGCCGCCATATCTGATGCTTAGATGCGGCACTACTGCGCAATATCCCGACCTTAAACGAGATCGGGATCATTTCCAAATAATTGCCCTTGTAAGAGTAAAATAACGTGATATGGGTGAGCTGGCGTACGTCACATGCGTACTCCCACAACGCTCACTTCTAGCCAGCAGTCAAAGGCAACAGTTCACCAAAACGTAATTGTACCAACTTCCTCCAGTGGTTCCCATCCCGGTCTTTGCCTGTGAATCTGCATGCGGAGGCTGGATGAAATCCTGCCCTCGGAAAATGGAGCCGTGTGTAATTTGCAGGTATAAATCTTACACTGCGGTTGCTCAATCAGACTTGCAGGTGAGAAACCAGATCCAGCTGACTCCGTGCTACGGCTGCTCGCTCGTGTCTACGGGGGTGAGGTTGTTCGTCGGAAGGTTTCGGGTTCGCTGCCACAAACTTTTGCTCAAAACACCGTTGGTCCTCGTCATCTGCCTCCACGGGCCTTAGAGCTGTTATTCCTCCGCCCCGACATCAGAGGTCGGTGAACTTGACGGCGTTATCAGGCGCAGTCATCTATGTGACTCCAGAGACGTGACCACATCTTTCAATCATTACACAGACGGCGTGATCTTTACACACCGATGATGACGGTTACTTACTGTAACAAGCTGACCTTGAAGTTAAATCGTCACGCAACACCTCTGATGTTTTTTTTTTTTTCTCTTTCCCTCGAAACATGACAGATTAAAAGCCCCCAAAGAAAAAACCGCTCTGACAATGAAATGAATATAATCTGCCTACAGGGATGTATCTGTATCTTACTAGTACATTTATGGTGACCTTTCTGTAAAGGTTTGAATTCTTTTCTGCACTTTGAGCTGGCATTTCCATACCCCAACATGTCAGTCATCACCTTATACCCTCTGTTTGAATAAAAATCTTTTGTCGTAACATTAGCTGATTTGGAATTTTAGACATAAACTTGTATCTGACATGTTTTCATTTGAGAGAAGGAAACACTTTCTCATCCATGACGATGAAAGGATTAACAGCCACAAATCTGACTTGATACATATGATTTATGCGCCGAGTGGGAGTTTTGTGTACATCTCCCCCCCCCCAAAAAATGGAGCTGTAATAACAATCGCATCACATTTCATCCAACACACTTCTCTTTGTTTCCTACAGAGTCAAAACGTGTATTTTGTGTGTGCGTGTGTGTGTGTGTGTGTGCAGTTGTCGACGGAAATTTAATCATGACAAATGTATTAGTTTGGAATAGTGTCAGCTTTTCCTAGCAACAGTTGAGCATTATGGTTGTTGACACGTCTTGAGAAAGCGTACCGCACTACTTGTGTTCTAAATGGGGATAAAAACACACACACACACACACACACCAAAAAATTCACATGACGCCAACGACTCCGGTTCATAATATTAAACCTTGTGACTATTTTTATCCCCACATTTGATGACAGTTTCATCTTTAGAAGAAAAAAAAAGTCGTTGTGTAAACACGTGTAGGTCAGATCATGGATACTCAGTATGTTTCTACTATGACAACATCACTGCGGCTGCAGAATAACATTCACGTTTACAGAGTCAAATTCTCACAGTTTGCCATCTGAAAATAATTACTCTCCTTCCACACACGCACACACACACACACACACACACACACACACACACACACACACACACACACACACACACACACACACACACACACACACACACACACCTCCCTAGAGCTCTCGCTCTCTCCTGCCTGCATGGTGAGAGAGGGAGAGAGAGAGAGAGAGAGAGAGAGAAAAGAAGGGAGGGAGGGAGGGAGGGAGGGAGAGAGAGTCCCAGCCACCTCACACACTCGCCGCGCACCACAGTCTCGCCACGTTCAACTCAATGGAGACGTAGGAGCGCAACAGAAACGCGCAAACCAGAGATTGTTTCCTTCACGCATCCCGTGCGTGCGTTTCCTCCGCGCGGCCCCGCACCCCGACAAATCCCCGGTGATGGACAACTCCTGGGAAGATCACAAATAATCGCAAACAGAAGGTGGGGTGGGGAGGGGGGGAAAGAGAGAAGAAGAACCCGACAGCGGATTTTTGTTCCCCGCCGCCACCTTCTCAGTCGTATTTCTGAGGAAGCGACTTGTCATTACTGGATGTAACACTCCGCCGAGAGAGAACGAAGAGTTTCAAAGTGAACGCGAAGATGATGATGATGATGATGATGATGATGATAAGGTAAGATCCACCTGGGAGTTTGGACAAGTCGCTGCCGCAGTGCTTCCATGTGTGCGCGTCATGAAGTTTCTCCAAACACATGGGATCCTCCGTATACACACACATTCTTCACGGCTTATTCGAGCGGACGTCCGTTTTGTGTCCCTCCGTGTGTTTGTTATTCTCCTCGGGATGGAAAATGGGCACAAAAAAAAAAAAAAAGAAGACAAAAACCGTCTCCAAATGCGCAAAAACGCTTCATCCATTTGGTTGTTCATAATCACCACGTGTGATAAATATATTTGACAGCGTTGAGACCGTGATGGATGTGTGTTCTAAGCAGCCAGTTATTTAAATTGCACTCTTAATAATAGTCAAGCTGGATATTTAAAAGAAACGGTGGTAAATACTCTGCATGTCGTGCGCCTTTTTTAAAAAGTTGTGGAAGGTTCTCCACGCGGAAGAATTCCAAAGTGCATTGCTGCCACTCTGCAGCGATCCCTCATCTTATCACTGTTATTATTTTTAGAACACGTTTCTAAAGTTGTCTCAGCTGTCTACAGAGCTCAGGTACAGTGGGAAGAAAACATGTACGTACTGCATTCACATACGTGTGCGTCACTGGAGACGAGTCAGGCAACGACTGTCAGTCAGGTGAAAGTGAACCTTCATGTCCAGCTCTGCACAGCACCTGTGCTCAATGCGCCCGTTGGGCCACTAGGGGACTCATTGTCTCCAGCCTGTGAGCAGAATGCAGTAGGCGGCCATGAGGAGGGGTGTGTACTGTATATGTGGAACTCATGTTCCCAAGTGTCAGGTATTTGATCCTGCTGCATGTACACTGGATAGACCGAATATACGCGCTTTGAGATGGCGAATGAGCCCTTTCAAGGGCGTGTATGTGTGTTTAATCAAGCAAATTGGCGCCAACGTGCCCCCACCCTCCTACCGCACGCAGCACCTGCACCGTCTTACGGTCGCCAGCTAAACAATTAGCCCTGGCTGCCGCTGCCCAGTCGATTTCCAATTTCGCTCTTGCGATGGCGAATGTGGAGACAAAGGGGGACAGACTGGGCGCTGCCGTCCAAAGCCGCCGATTGGAGCAAATTGTCTCAGGCGTGAGGAAGTCGCACTGACGCAGCCGTCGTCTCTCGAAGCCTCGTGCATCACTGTGTGTGTGTGTGTGTCTGTGTGTGTTCAAACTATTGTGTCATGTGAGCTGTTAAACTGCTCTGCACACAAAACTAACATCCACCCATTCATATGTGCTTTTATTTTCAGTGCGTGTGTCTCCAGAGCGGATCATTCTGGAATCGCAGCATCTGTAAATGTCATGAAATGACAGTGGGGAGTGTGAAAACTTTTCTGATCTGAAAGTTTGCTTCAGGAATCACAACGCCGAGTCTTCAATTATGAGCGTGAAATAGGAAATCAACACCTTTGTTTACCGAAAAAGGAACGTCAGTAAAGGTAGAGGCCCCGATTATGAGGCAGCGAGGTGTTGAGCCTGGATGAGATGGAGCCTCAGTGGGTTTGTTAGCAATCACCTGCCCTCTGCAAGCCGGTGGGTGGTTTGTGTCTTATTTTGTGCCAGCAAAGGGCTCTTAACAGCCACCCACTGACTGTCAGGTCGGCTGGCTCGCTGGCAGGAAGTGTGGTTGGCGGGTGCGGTGGAAGTCTGTGCAGAAATCTCATTAAAGGGGCAAAAAAAAAACCCCAAAACAAAACAGAAAGAAAAAGAAAAGAAGAAAGTGTTAAGGCTTGATTTCCTTCATGTTAATCAGCTGTCGTGTGTGTGTGTGTGTGTGTGTGTGTCGCTGTGTGTCAGGGGCGCTGGCTCACTCCACTTGAGAGAATGCAGCTTGATGCATTGTGACAAATGAAAAAGCAGTTTGATTTCGCACAACACTGAGCGGCGCCGCAGCATAATGAAGCGATCATGACTTTACCCTTGGTTCACTTTGGCCCCGGTCCCCCTGTGTTTTTTAGCCTCCACTCAATCGCTTCACTCACTTATTTACTTGGCAAGCATTTCCTCTTATAACCTCTAGTACTGCATAACTAGCGTCAAGGGTGGGTTGCTTGATAAAAACCACCGCTACGGGGCATTGGTTTTACACATTGGGGAGCGCGAGCAGTTTTTATTGATATTCAAGTTGCCACTGGGTTGGAATAATAAGAAGCCTAGTTTCACGCCCAAGCAAAATCACCTCTACTGTCCATCACACTGTCAGGACAGAAAGCTGAGCTAAATCTTTTGTGGCAGTAGAGGGGGGCTGAGCTTGTTGTTTTCTCCGTTCACTCTCATTCTCCCCGGTTTTCTGTCCCGTCTCATAGTCTCTGGCGTTCTGTCTCCGATGAGCCTTGTCAAATGGAAGTATGACACAGTCGTTCTGCCTTCATCCTTTCATCCCCGACTTCACTACATGTGTCTCTTTCCCTCAAATGTTCTAAGTACTCCAACACACAATGTCCTGTGTCATTTCCAGCATGGTTCAGCTTAGCGTTGGCTACGGCGCCGAATGATCAGCCTTCAGGCTCTGCCTGGAGGCTTCGGGAGAGCAGCAGCAGCAGCAGCAGCAGCGTGTCAGAAACTTTCCCTCCGCAGCTGTCCTCTGCTTCCAGATTGGGTTTCGGCTGATATGATGGATGCCGAACGGCTGGAACCAGTTGTGAAGACATAAAAGGGGGGGTGGGGGGTGATTTACGCTAGCATGGATCTGGTTTGGGGTCAGTGGCACAAGCAGAGTTTTTGGACTGTGCCCTTGACCTCCGTTTTGGACACACCCACCCCACAGCCTGTCATCACGGAGAGAATCACATGGATGGTGACGTCAGTAATACTGATCAAGTATGGACGACGCTGAGGGGGATGAGGGGGTGGCTCCATGCTGTGTTTAAGGACGCCATCGAGATGGTCCTGGTATTTAAAACGCTGTTGGTTTTTATTCCCTCCCAGTTGTCTCTCTTTTCCTTCTTATCTGTTTTTCGGGAGGCTGAACGCTGAATCGGCTCAGGTTCATTTGAATAACTGGCAGAATGAAGAAATAAATGAAGACGAAACGGAGTGGCGAGCCGCTCTGTGCATTCACGTCACACGGCTTTATCAAATTATTCAACAATAGCAGCCACACCAGTGATGGAATTTCAATTAAATGATGACAGTCTCCGAATTTGTTTCTTCTCGCACAAGAACGTGTGTGTGTGTGTGTGTGTGTTGGAGGGGGGTGTTTACGGGCTGGAATCTCTATCCCCTGCATGTACCCACTTCTCCGCCTCACACCCTCCATCCTCCATTACAGAGCTCCCCCAGTATTGTTCTGAGGCATTCAGTGGTTAGAGCCAAAATTGGGTGTTACGATAAACGTCTTTGCAAGTGAAGTCAAAAATCAGAGCCTTCAGTCGACTGCCGCTTCCCAAGAACAATTATGTGACCTGCTGCGCCAAATAGAAGGGTGGAGGAGATAAGTGCAAGGCAGCAGTGGTCAGCCCAGATTGGTGTCTCACTCGTAAACTGGGAAATACCAACATACACATATATATATATATATATACGACCCTCGGGGGCGGCAAACTATGGCTAGAATTTGCAACACACACAAGTTTGCACGCTAAAGAACTGGAGACACACTCACGAGAAAGATGTGCTAACAGGAAAGTAAGTTATAACGAGACTTGTGTGTTTTCTCAGACTCACATTGGCTCTGGCAGGGAAATTCCATTAAACAGCAGCGGAAACATGAACACAGAGCAATTTCACGAATTAGGAGCTGCATTGGATGGATGGATTTTTCATCATTTCAAAAAGTGCCCCCCATAATTTGTGCCATAATTCTTGAGCTGACATGTGTTGTAATGGGATCCAGTGCCTCCAGTCCTCCCAGAGAGTCTGGCATCCACATGTTCCGCTCAGAAATGTTCAAACATGCATGGATGTTCCACAGGCAAAGCTAAGAAGAAGAAGCCAGGAGCACATTCACAGTCGATGCCGTATTATTCGCACTCCGTCTTACCCGACTTCAAGTCGGAATTCGGGCATCGCTGCAGTGTTTGGGGTCGGTGTTCAAATTCGGTGTAACCCCCAGCATTCTCCCCCTACTCAATCTGCAATTATAGCTAGCTGCTTTGAAGAAGCCATGCGGAACTAAAATGACTTTTCATGTCCGGTATAATGACTGCCATTTGGAGGCAGACATGGAGAGAGAGAGAGGGAAGGCGAGAGAGTTGGAGCTGCCGGAGAAAGGAGTGAAAAGAGATGGAGGGAGGGGAAGAAAAGGAGGACAATCAGTAAATGAAAATTGCTTAGGTCACCTCTGTTCTGACCAGGTGACCCAGACCTTCCCAGATGGAACTACCACGTTCTGATTTTCGCTTTCCTCACCGTTTGCTGCTCAATGGAACCCCCCCCCACACACACACACACACATCTGCTGTCGGTCTCCATTCACACACCATGAACGGGAAGCTAGGCAGCATAATGGGATGAACTGCAAAGACGCCGTATTCTCTTTAGGTTTTGGCCCGATTGAGTGCCGTCACCTGGGCGAGCAGCTGGATATCCTTTACACGTCCCTCATTAATGAGGCCAGACAGTTGAGGCTGACGTTTTAGCGCAGGCTGGATGCTGTGTTGGTAATCTATTATTTAGACTCTTGTGGGGAGTCTGGTCTCAAGAATTTCATGCATGCATTTTGCAGAGCAAATGTTTGCCCGGGGGAATACAAGGCTTCTGTGTGGGAACCAAATGAGTGGGTATTAGACGTTAATGTGAGTTGCAGTGCCTCCTCTTCCTGTCTATTTTAAACTTGCCCTAACCTGAAACATTTATTTATTTGGTCAGACAAGACTTGATACCAGTGGTGCTAGCTAGTGCTGACGACGTCATCCGATGCCCGAGCATCCCTGGCTCTTCCCTTCCGTTCTTCTTTAATTCTTTGCCCATTGTGGTATTTTAGCGATGGCAGATGAAGAGTTCGCGCTCGCAACTTCAAACAGCTGAGTTTATCTTTCCCCTTCCCTCTTTTCATGTATATTTTAAGAACGATTTCACAGGGGTTTCGTCGAGTTGCATCACGCTGTTACAGATATCGTGGTGCAGACGGGCCTTGTTTATATTTAGTCGAGGCAGAAAACTACATGACCCCACCGCCGTATCTGTAGTGTATCGCCACTGTAAATGACACAAAGTATTAAGGACTTCATGCTTAAATCAACCGTTTTCTGACAGTCCTTTTCACTGATGTCACACTAAAAGAATGGCTGCAGGGCATCCACTGACTTTTAAAGCCCCCTTTGGAAATTCGCTATATTTGGACCAGCGTGTACGCAAATCTACCGGGAGATGAGATGGCAGCAGTTAAACATAGAAGGGCAGTTTTAGCTGGAGTAGTGAAGCAGACTTGGGTTACTCTTAAATGAAGTTCACGCAATGGATCATAGATGCTGCAAATAGATTGGAGGTACATATAGAGTATATATAGGAGTGAAGTCAACACGATGTTCAGAACACAACATGTAACTCCGATACACATGGTGATTTGCCAACAAGAATCCTTGAAATTCATGCAATGTCACTCGCTGTCGTGTTTCTGAAGATGGACGCAGACGCGGACTGAACCCGCATTGGAAATCAGCGGTTCACGTCAGGTTCAAGGCGGCGTAACCCGACCTACCAGGTTTTAATCTTCCACTGAGCACGGCCTTGTCCGTGCATGTGTTCTTCTGTCAATTCACCCTAAAGAAACATTCCTGGGGAGTTTTAGCAGGGCTGTAATCGGACCCCGTCAAGTCAAGTGTGTGGGGGACGAGGGAGGAAGCGAGAGTTGGTACATGGGAACTGGAATGCGTGGACGAGGCATCTGCCTTATCTGAGTTTAACACCACGTGTTAGGGTTCGTGTGAGCAGGGGCTCATGTGATGTCTGGTTTGCAAATGGGTGACGACACGCTGCGCGTACGTGACTGAGGTCCGGCTTGATGGCGGTAACAGGGGTCCCTGGCTGAAAACACTGCAGCTTTTTTTATTTTGCCTTTGCTGCTTTTTTCCCCCCCGTTCCTCTGGCACAATAAGGACAGTGCACAAGTGTGATTTTGCTCTTTGTGCCAAGAAAACATCACAATTCCCTCCACTTTCTTCTGCCGTCTCTCCCACCCTCCGCTGTTCTTTGGAACCCTTCCTGATGGTCTGATGTGATAAGCTCCACACAAAGCTGTGAGGAGGATGTCCTGCGCTTGCTGCGGAACACATCGTTGTCTTGCTCCTCGCACTCGGACTGCCAGCCTGCTTGACGGCTCTGAGCGGGGAATTTCTTTCATATTGTGTAAACGTTTGCAATGGTTGGCCCGGCGCAGACGTGTGGGAAGAAAGCTGCTGCAGAATGTTGCCAAATTAACTGACAGCTTTTTCCAAGCTGCCTGGGACTGTGATAAACTCTTTCTTTTAACTTGTGGCAGCCTCCAGTGCAACCTTCAGACAAAAAAAAAAGTGGAAAGTTAAATAAAGGAGAGTGTAGTTCAGTGAGTGGGACATTACAGCATTGTCACAGTTTGTGACCTCTCCTATTTGTTCTGACAGGCCAGGGTTTTTCTCTGTCAAAATGGCCGACATCATTTGTAAGTGGTTCTTCTCTTCCTGTCACTATTTTTTCTTCATATCTGCCATCTGCAGTGACTGCATGACGCCACGGCTTGTGTGTCATCAGTGACAACGCTCACACTTTACACACATGAACTCGACACGAGCCGAGTGGAAGGCACCACGGAGCGCATCTCGGTATCTCTCAGTGGACTTCATTACCCAGTATCTCTCTTGTTTGCTCTTGGAAACATAAAAATATATATATTTTTCATGTCTCTGAAGCCATGTGAAATATTTTGGCGTGACAACACTTTTACAATACACAGATAGAGACATGTTCAAGCCGTTGCATTAGTCAAAGCTGTCTCCTCAGACAGTGTGTTGATGATTATTTGCTAGAAAAAATAAAACTAAACTAAATTTCCACCTCAGAAATTTGTGCAAATTTTGAAGAGAAGCACAAATACAAACTTTTAAATGCATTATTCTTTCAATTTCCGCTCCAGGATTGTGGGATAATTAATTTAAGTAAACGGCTATGATTGTGACGATAACATCCTTTGGTTGAATTTAAAGATAAATGTAAGTGCCGCACTCATCTTCTGTAGAGGTAATTTTAGAGTTCATTAACTCCAAGGCCAAAAATCTACACCATCTTGTAATAAAAACTCAGCAGGAGAGGTGATTATCTTAGAAATTAGCTCCCTAATTTAAAGTTGCATGGATGCAGATGCTGCCGTTCAATGCGAAGCTATTATTTCAAACGACTCTCATTAAGCCACGGTGAAATAAGGCAATAACTGCAGAGGCAGTGAAAGGAAATCTTCATTTTCAGTGTGTGCAGAACTCTGAGCTACGCTGTCTTTGTTACATCACTGACGTCAGGGGTGAAGTCCACAAAAGCTCTTAACCCGTGTCAAAGAAAAATTGTGCGCAGCTGATTCCTGCCTCTGATCTTGGTTTGTGCTGAGTTCAGGGAACCAACAATGCCGAATGAGGCTAATTAGTGAATAATTAAAATACCAAACACCTAGTAGTCACATCTGCTCTATAATTGTTTTGCTGTGGCACTGCCAATCACAATATCCTCAAAATCACATGACACATTCCTTGTGGTCCATGGAACTGGTTTGCGCAGACCCTGATTTTTGTCCGTCTTATTGCCGTTTGCGTCCCCGTGCAGACAAGCTGGAAAACACGTCTGCTTCAGTCCTTTCTCACGTACACGTTGTCACAAACAGATATGCCGCTTATCAGCGAACGGCCCCGATTGCGACAGAGTGTCACCGACCTCCTCGCTCTCGTCATATAACCACCTCTTTTCTCCATCTTCTGCATGGAACAAGACATGTGCATTAGGAGGCAATTCAGGTCAGTCGATCCTTCAGTCATTACCTTCTCCATCGCTGCGTATCAGTGCACAAATGGATTCCCTGTGCTCGGTGTGCAATAAGTGAGAAGCTAATACATTTTGGTTTTCTCAGGCTTATTGGGTGAGTTTATAATTAAGATTAAAGTCAACAATGAACCACGGAAAACGCTTAATGTATTCCAGCTTCAAACTACTACGACTAAGTGGTTCCAGCGGCCACGCAGCCAGGTCAAGTAAATGTCGACCCACTGAGATTGACATCCAATGCAGGTTACGCGTGGGTCGATGTGCAAACAGGCGACGTTTGAGTTCTGGGCAAAATACCACAAATGCCGTTGGCTATTTTTGTATTACTACCGGAGAAAATTTCACCAAAAGCCGATGTGCGAAACACCAAGGGACTATGAAGCATCTA
>CAAKHB010003729.1:64403-78193 GCA_901007665.1 Aeoliscus strigatus
CCCTTGCCCTTGCCATAAATAAACAATAAAGCCTCCTCTTATTAAAGTCAACGACATACTTCAGCTGCTCCCACTCCAAAAAAAAAAAAATCCCCACTTACGTCCAAACCGGGTTCCTGCGTAGGTGCACACTCCTAACAGCATGAAACGCATCACTTCCTGTGTATCAGCTATATAAATTGAAATAAATACTGCTGTCACACACTGGAGGAAAAGAGGGAAAAAAACGGAGTTGGCACTCGCAGTATTTCTCCTCTGCAGGGCTCTCGGCTCAAACAGTGTTTCTCTGTGCTATTGATTTGCTGGTTAGGCCGTGAAAAGCCAGGGACACGACGGCCACTGAGCTTCTTTTCCGTTGGCTTACGACTACATGCTAGCAGGTTTGTTTTCTCACCGACCCCCCACCCCCCACCCCCCCAACAACGCACACCTCTCAATTCTCACATTGTATTGCATTTGTCACCCTCGGTTTTATTCCAACGCGTTTGCCTATTTCAGTCACCGGGAGAAAGCACCAGCGAGCCGCACGCAGCGTCAGATCGCAGGAACCCAGCTGTTCAACTTCTTTTATTAGACACCAGTATCCGACCTGGTACGGCAGTGAGATGAAGGAAGAGTGGGTGGCAGGAGGAGGAGCGCTCGGGCAGGAGGGGGGTGGGCACCGATTTCCCAGCTGTTGGTCCACATGCTCCACCCCCCCCCCCATGTCAGAGATTAAGTAGCTCAGCAGGTAGGCGAGCACATATACAGAGGGGAAACAAGACAGCTGACTGTTGTGAATCCACTTCAAGAGATGTACACGAAGGACCAAACTCCTCCAGATTGTAGTTGGTGGAGACAGGAGACCCCATCAAACCCCTCTCTCCTGCCTCCCACCTCCCTTTATTCGTCCAAACCCATCTTTCTATCCGTGGAGAACTGTTCCACGAGCGAGACGTCGGGTCCAGAGCAACACAAGGGAACTTATATCTCCAGCTTTCAGCCCATTGTTCCCTTTTTATTACTTCCATTAAGATTGCAGGGCAGCTTTTTCCCTGCCTCATTTTTAGATGCTTTAATGCCAATCATATTGTGTGTGTGTGGGGGGGGGGGGCACAAAGAGGTGACAGAAATGAGGGCAGCACAGAGTACTCCCAGTTCTGATTACATTTTAGTGTGACAAGCAAGGACGCGTTGTTTTGGCATAAACACACCACACAATGTTTCTGTGAGAATCACAGAGAAAGAACGTCACAAACATCAGACAAGCTGGTGCCCCACATCAGGGGCAAAGAGATGTTACACAACATGTGAGCGTCTCAGGACTGTTTGCTTTGTTGGTAGTTTGTTTGCATATTGGTTCCATTTCTAAACTGTGTATAATGGAGAGAGAGAAAAAAAAAAGGTACAAGGTCGTTCACAAAGAAGCCGATGATTGCTCAGTGGCTTTATTGCTGCAACAATGGTGCAGACATCCATCATATCGTCGACTCACACACCAACGACACAGGAGAGCTGAAGCAAAGATAGAAAGTCAGAGCAGGAGAAGTTTGGAAAGGTTTCCACCGCAGATTCAAGCTGTGCTCCATAAACATGCTACCAATATGGACTTCATTACCCACGTAGCACAGAGAGTCCAGACAGGTAATTAAAGTTCACACTGAGGCCTCACTTTAAAACACAGACATTATCCCCAGCAAAAATACAACCTTTCCAGGTCACATCATTTTGTTTGCAGCAGTAAAACACGTTTATTCCTGCAGCGAGCCGCCATTATCGTAGCCCCAGTCCACTCGCCAGGAGTTTATGGAGCACAGAGCGATGCTGTAGGGGCGGGAAGGGGGGGGCATGGTGGACAGAGACTCTATAAAAATGTGGAAACACAATTGCCTTAAAACAAGGGAATTTTGCCTGGGAATTGTACCCGATTATATGTTCTACCTTTCTCTTTTCCGGCGCAAGCGACGCATGCGGCATAGTTTTCATCACCCTAATTTAACGAGCACCTTCCAAATGAAGGTCCAAACAATGTCATCAAATACTTTACAGGCCCCTTAAGAGCTAATCAGCCATCTTGCAATGAAATTCTGGAGTTTATGTTGGCCCCTTCTCTCACTATAATCCCAGTGTGTCCCTTGCTGTTCAGCTCAAAGGTCTTGGCAGGACTGAAACTCGTCCCGTTGGTGTGGTGATTACGGCACGCAGACAGAAGGACACAAAGGCTGTACTTTGGGAGAAGAAAAATGAATGCTAAGTATTTTGGGAATCTGACGTTTACCAAGGAATGTGAGCTCAGCTGTGAACTTTCAGTTCATCCTCTGCTCCCGACGATGAAGGCGCATACCGTAGATACGGTCGATACAGTTTGCCATGGGCTCTTGGGTCTGTTTTCTCCAGTAAATATGTGTTTTCCCCAGCTTAAATTACACCGCTCTATTGTACAGTAGTATTTTTTACCGTCTGTTTGACAGAAGGGATCACCTCCAGGTTCCTGAGAGCAGAAATATACATAAACACATGGTGTCCACGCAAGAATTCACGGTATATCATCTTCTCTATCTGAGCCCCTGAATATGTGGTTGTCCTGTCCTCTAGGCACCACTTGGATGAGAATGTGGGGATGTTGCTGAACTCATCTGTGTGTATAAACACCACAGGCAGTAATTGCTAATTCATCACAACCCATTTTCTCAGCTCTTGACCTCCTCCCCAAGGTATTATCGAGGGCGGCATGGCACGATTGGAACTGTCAGTCCGAAGCTTCCCTGCAGCAACAAAGCAGCATATGCATCTTAATCCACTGCTGGTGAATCCACTCTCCCAGCCCAAAGCCTCCAACAGACTGGGATTTTCCTGAGAGTTTATTACGAGCTACACCGTGCAACATGTGTCTAACACAGAGTAACAGCTACTGAATCAGAGGCTGGGACTTGTTATTGAAGCTGATACGCTGCCGACCGTTTCTTTCATGTTCCACTTTCAGCCAAAATGTCCGTAGCCTCATCAGCCTGTCCTGGTGGGTCAGTCAAAAGAGCTTCCCGGCTGTGTTTGTAAAGGCCACATGGACACATTTGACCGTATGCTAAGATCCGGATGTGTCGCGTTCATTCACACCTGTAGAGAGCCCTCCCACTTCCAACGTAAGCGCTCATGGCAGGTTGGGAATGGGCCGATCACTGACAACCCTCTGGGGCTGGACGAATGTCGTTCATTAGCCAGACTATGGTCAGTGATGATTCAGAGACACTGGGGTCAATATGTCAGCAAAGCCGTGGGTTTAAAGAGCTGAGGGCAGACTGGGGTGTGGTAACGGAGAGGTTACTTTGACGCTGACGAGCGAGGGGTGGGGTGGGGTGGGGTGAGGGGGTTTGGGGTTACTGACCTCTCCGTTAGTGATACCTAGTAAAACAAGCCGCGCCGCAGCCTTCACTGAGACACGAGCGCCATCCACTGTAGCGACACACCCCCCCCCACCACCACCACCACCACCACACACACACACACACACTTACATCACCACGTCTGAAGGTGGAAGGTGGGGAGGGGTACAAGATTAATGACTGGGCGAGCCACTTATTTATCATCTGACTGGGGAGTAATGCGACACCTTTCTAATCTGAATATATTTCATTGGGCTGTTATGGCACTCAGCCCTGGGCCGCATATGTGCGTGCATGTGTGTGTGTGTGTGTGTGTGTGGTTGCGCCTTTGTGTGTCACCGGGAGTGTATTTAAGTGTTCATACCTCCATGAGTTGTCTCTGTGTGTTTCGTTGGATGAACTTCCTCACCGGCTCGTCGGGGTCACCCACCCCGGGCCTCTCCTGATTCTCCGCTGCCCCGTGTGAACACCCTTCGTCCAACCTCGTCTCCGTCTCCCTCCCTTTCATTGTCCTGCTACTTCTCTTCGGCACTCAGCAGAAATCAAGATGGATGTCCTCCCAGCAGAGATTGGACGATAGGGAATGAGCCAAGATGGGGCCTGATAGGACCCACATCGGGTCTAATGTTAGATTGCTTTGCTACCAGGACTTTGTCAGATCTTTTTTTTTTTTTGTGCCCTGCCCACAGGAAACACACTTAAATACTGTTACCTAACAAAGATCAAAAAAGCTTTAGAAACACATACAAAAAAAAAACAGAGACAAGGTAAGAATCACCTTCCCATTGTCAGGTTAAAACCTGAACAAGTGCAGCAGGATCCGCAGCCACCTGACACAAGTTCAAAAATCCTCCCTGTCAACTACACTGTGTTGTTCCTGATGCTCGGAAGCTTGTGTCGCTGCTGAGTCGGCACCGACGTCTTGTCATCAGCCACAGGCAAAGTACCAAGTCTCTCTTGAGTCTCCGTGCAACAACGGATTTAATGAAACAGTTTCGGTCACACTGTTTCATTTAACAAACATGAATGTTGACTCGTTGTCAACAGAGGCAGCAAACAGGAAGTGGGATTTTCTTGCTCACGGGACACTGATGCACCTGCACTGAATGACGATATGTCTTTGTCGTCAGGATGGTTCGTTGCCTGTCAAACATTAGATCCACTTTAACCCCCCAGGAGGGGCAAAGTTGGACCTGAATCACCTCCAAGTCGACTAGTACGTGTCCCACAACACTAATGACTGATATTTCAGTGTCATTTGTGCCAGTGTATCAGTCCCCCAAGCGGTTTGTAGCTGATATCTGCCCCAACCTCTCCAGCAGCAGTTAGTGGTGCCACTTCAGTCAATCATGCACAAGGCAACTGCCAGCGAGCCTGCTCAACGTCCCCAGTGATCCCGGATATGGCGAGGAGGGGGCAAGCAGAAATCATGACCCGCTGGGCCGTGGAAATTGGGTCACATTGATCATCAGCAGGCTATCCGGATTCAGCATTCTGCTCTAATTGTTGTTGCTATTCACAATGTCTGCAGTCATTAAATATCGGGGGGCACCGGTGTCCTTTGCAGTCCAGTTTGTCCATTGATTTGAATTCCTGGCCATCAACCAGTGTCAGAATTTTAGATCTACGGAGATTTGACAACTGTATGTCTTATGTTATGTCTATGTTAGATCTGGAAACCTCAAGTGTATGAAAAAGAAAAGTGAGTGCAGGTTTAGGCGGAGCAGTGGTCTTCTCTGGCAGCTCAGTAATGAAATTCAATGAAAAGTGAACAAAATCAAGCTTTTTATGAGGCTTTGAGTAATGTACTTGAATGAAGATGCAGAGAATATTTCGTTCAAGAGCGAATAATAAAAAAAAAAAAACTTCCCGTTTTGTTTTCTCTTGTTGGACATAAACATGTCAGGAACCCACTGGCATCAATAAAAGCACACGTGTGACAGCTGACAATGCCGGTGATGTGTCTTTTGTTGCAGGGATGAAGCACCTGAGCAGTCAGGGTGTCGTCCTATTGACAGCTCATGTTTTTGAATTTGAACAGATCAAACAAGGTTACTAATCTTTATCGAGCATGTTGGTGAAAGGTTGCGTGTGGCGCAATGAAACAGTAGAGGAACTCATTAGTTTGGCATTTTCTTGCGGTTGGAGAACATGAAGTTTTGGCTCGGCTGCTTCCGACTCATTCGGAGCAGCATTAAATAAGGTTTGTTGTTTTAAGAACATGATATCAGCTCATGGAGGAAAACTAAAAGAGGCCGAACTCGGCGTTATCCAGACAAAACCACGAGTAGAAAACGCAGTGGAAGTTAACAAGTTTTGAATGGAACTGGACGTTTGCACCGATGACATTACTCTATTACGGCGTAATATTGTAGTAGCATCTATGTGTAGTCTATGTGTAATGTAAAAAACCCCCAACAACTAATGAGTTTGAAGGTCCAAAAGTGTGCTGCTCTTCCAAAGCTACAAACCCACGTGCTCGCATCATCGCAGACCAAACACACACACACACACACACACACACACACACACATACAAACACCTCCCTCTCCCTCTTGTTCCCTCCTCAACAAAATCTCAGTGCCAGTCTCTTAATGAAATGCTCAATTAGGGTCTTTAAATAGGTAATTATGCAGCGTCTAATCCCCCCAGCTCCTGGGCCCTATCTCATTTAGATGACACTTGAGCAGGGGAGATGGGAGGGGCCTTGGTTTCTGTCATGAAAGCCCCTCCTTGGGGGCCACCGGCGGCCCTGATAATGATAAGTCACATCCATGCAGTCAGTCAGCAGGGACCCCCAGTGAGGGCCACTGACAGCACGGGGAGACAGCCACGCCAGGCTTGACAGCGTCTTAATCACGTTTGTGAGTGTTGCGGGTGGGGTGGGGGGTCAGGTGGGGGAGAATTCCTCGAGCTTTTGGGACTAAAGCACAAGTCGAATGCAAGTGCTGTTAATTTCATACGAAAACAAAGCGAGAGAAAATCTGAAATGTCAAACTCTACGTTTTGCCAGACGCCCGGCGTCGGGGAAACGGTTTTGAATTTCGGTACTGACATTTGTCTGAAGGTTGCGGTTGATTCGAATTTCAATCTTTCAAACCACGGCTGGAGAAAAGACCTATTCATTGGTGCTCAGCAGCATCAGAAAATGTCTTCTTTGAGTGCTTCAGTATAGCATCATTAACGGGGCCCCCGCTCCTGCTTATTTGCTAACGCAGGAACAGCGAGCATTTGTCCTAGTGGAACAATAAAAGCGGGGGGGGGGGGGGGGGGGGTCACGTTGCCTTGGGCTGAACCGTAGTTTTCCCTTGACTCTGTTGCACAAGCCGCCTGTGCTGCCTGTCATGAGAACAACAGCAGAAATCCTCCACGAAAATCCTCTTACGCATTAATAAATATTTCTAAAACGCTGTTCATCGCCGCGTAGCACGTCCTTCGACCGTCTTGTCAGGATGGAGAAGCCGGAGCAACACAATGTCACCTCTATCTTTGCATTCATCCCAAATAGATCACACGTTTTATTTTTTCCATTGCCATCTCTGTCAGAAATGATTTATTTCCATTCAGACAGCTTTGATAAGGCTGCTGTCAGTATGTTCCTCCAGCTGTTGACTTTCCGATCAAATCTTTTCACCGGTGTCCACTCTGAGCGTGGTGTTTTATCGCAACAACCACATGGGTGCATTGATGCGTTGCCGCGTGCACGCATATAAACTTTGCATAGCAGAGCATTTTGGATTTGGTTTCTTCTGGATCACATATCTAATCAACTGCCTGTGAAGTGAAGGTGGTGGTGGTGGTGTTGGGGGGGGCTCAACCACTTAAGAATGCATAGATGCTGAGACCTTATGACCAATGCACTTCTGAAGACTGCCAGCACATCACCTCAGGTGGAGGAGGGCAGACAGTGTGATTGGCTAATTGAGGGAAAATTCACCCACCGTTGCCCCGGTGCACTACAGCAGCTGCTGTAATATGGCGTTACATCCCAGCTCAGGCTATATTGAAGCAAATTAGCATTTAGATAATGGCAGACACTTGGCACTTTAATTATTTTGCTGCCCTGTGCGTTTGGTGTGTATGCCCCAAGCACCTCCTTACATCCTTCATGTACGCCTAAGTAGCACATTTACATAGCAAATGGCTTGGCTTGTGTACAAAAGCCACTAAAATGTCACTTGCAAACAATGCACCTTGGTGTTCAATTGTTTCATACAGATAAGGAGGGTGTTGACTTGTGCCACGTGTGCCTGTGCCCCACATGCATGTGCCCCACATGCATGTGCCTGTGTGTGCACACTGGGTTTACGCTTTCTACATCTTTCTTTTAAACGTGTTCCCCCTCCATCGGTCCTGCCCTGCCTGCGTTAGGTGTAAAAGCACCGACGGAGCGTGAGAAACACTGGCAGTGAGGCACATTCCCCTGCCTCCCTCCACCTCTCCTCTCTCTCCCTCTATCCCTTCTCCTCTCCCTTCCACATGATTTTCCTTTGTCCCACTCTCCTTTCTCCCACCACCTCTTTCTCTCTCTGGCTCGTTGCTCCCCTTATCCATTATGTTTCCACCCCTCTGTTTCACACTCCGCTCGCTCCTTTTTTTTCCTGGTTCATAATATGTAACATGATTTAGCCCTCCCCTGTTCATGCAGCGTAAATTTAATCCCAGCCATTCCAGGTTGGCTGCAGCCGCCGCCACTGCATGTACCCTTTCACTCACACCCCCCCCCCTCAACCCAACACAATAGACTCCTCAAGATCTGGCCTGTTTGCATGATAACTTCCTCTCCTACACCCATGCCCAAGGTCAAGTACTCCCCGAGTGGCACATGTTTGCGCGATAGACGCCGCCCACGCTGGGACGGGGAAACATCAACAGCAGCAAGAGAAGACCCCCCCCCCCCAACAAGCCGTCAATCATTTCAATAGTTTGCACAGCTCACACATCCATCCAGCAAACGGCACCCATTGAAGAGGCATTAGTAGCATCTATTAGGGTTCACACGTAAGTGCGACCCCCCCCCACACACACACACCGAGTCGTCAAGGTCAGCTTGGGTGATCCAAACATGCCCACAAAGATGAAATATGTTGTCGTGCCTTTTTATTTTTTTTCCCCACTGTTGAACTCTCGAGCATCCCGACACTTACGCCATAGCTCTCTAACCCTGTGTGTGTGTGTGTGTGTGTGTGTGCGTTCAGGGAGCAGCACACAACAGGGTACTGGGATAATCAGTCACGAGAGTGCAGGTCAGGGTCTTGTTCTGTGGGGACCATCCATCTGAGCGCAACAGCTGCTGGGGAAACGTGGCAGGAGGATGGGAGAGGAAGATGGGTGAGGAGAGGGGAACGGAGAGGAGGTGGTGAGGTATTCCAGGTTGAGAGAAAAGTCAAGGAGAGGCAAAAAAAAGAAAAGAAAAGAAAGGAGCGTGCACAAAATAAAGTGGGAGGAGGAGGAGGGCGAGGTCATTTCAGCTAATAAAGTTTATGCTGAAGGTCGTTGGTTGGGCTGAATTCTCATGAGGGCACGACCTTGCTCTCCGCGCCCACATAAGTAAAAATTGCAACGTCCTCTCCTTGACTCGTGTTTTCCAATATAAAGTCGTTTCCAAGAAGTTGGTCCATGTATAACTTCTATGTTTGCCTTTTTTTCTGAACAGTTGGATCACCACCCTGCGTGTTGCTTTGTGGGTTTTTTTTGTTTTTTGTTGTTTTTTTGGTGGGGGGGCACTTGCGGTACAGTTCAAACCCGCCAGTAAAAGAGCGACTGGCTTGTGATCTCCTGATACTTATCGGAGGATGGGGTTGTGATAGTTTCTGTGTCCTGCAGACGCAGCAGGTGATTTCAAACCAATTATCAGACACAAATTTACATCAGTCTCAATCAGCTTCCCGCTGGGTGTTTCACGCTGGGTGGGGCGTTCACAGGAAAAACAACAAAGACGTTACATATTGGCTGCAGTCAGTCATGTCAGAAACAGGCGGTCTGAACCACCTGATGGATAGTTTACGACCGTGGGACGCTGGTGTGAGGGAGGTCTGGAGGGGTGAGAAAGTAAATAAATACGTAGGGCAAATTCAGCCCTGTGCATGTGCAGTTGTCGGGGTCTTTCATGAGGAGGCTAACTTTAGCTTAGCTTGAGGGGTGTTGTTACACATGCTGGCTGATCGGGGGAGTGATGGTCGAGAGGCTGTGTGGTCTTAAATCACAGCATTTGCAGCGGATGGAAAAAAAAAAAAGTGGGTGGTTAAGAAACGAAATCAGTACAGATGAAGGGACTTGTGCAGTAAACACAGGCTGACAGGCTGGATTTGGCAGAGAAAGATGCATGTAGAACACATAACCCCAAACTTAACCTCTCTTGATGAGGAGGTTGGGAGTAAAGAAGGACTTTGGCTGCGCTTTTGATGAGATTATTCTATAAATCTGGTCATGAGATGTTTAAAAAGCCCAGAGGTCACATGTTTTATGGCTCCCAAAGCTGTTTAATGAACGGAAATGATATTGTCCCGATCTGTTCCAGCCCGGCGCCAACTCGGGCCAGAGCCTCGTCGAGCCCTTCTCAGCAAAAACGTCACAGGCATCATTTTTAAAATGGACGTTTGTCTCTCTCTTTTTCACAACAACCAAAATAACTACGCACGATAACTGTTTGTTTGTTTGTTTGTTTGTTTTTCCAACCGATACGATAGCCAACAACTTACTGCTTCTCTGCTGAATATAACCGATAACTTTTTAGAAATAGATGAATATAAGAAAAATGAAGATGAATTTAACATTTCATTATTGGTTTGATATGTCACCCCTAAAATATAACACAATCCAATAGGAACAATGACGGTATTACAAAACTAGGAAGGAGTAGTGGCAGCAAGGAATAATATTATGAATTATAAATTATACCATTATTAAATTATGGTATTCCGTTTGTTTTTTTTTTACACTATTTATTTAGTTCAGTATTTAATGACTCATTCAATATTAATAGTTATGTATTAAGTACGAGAAATGTATGTGGCCGTTTACATATACAAGTGAATGAGTGAAATTCAGTTAAAAGCCAAAGAGGAAGAATAAAAAAGGACTATGACACTACACCAATGTCACGGTCTTGATTTGCAATTTAGCTCAACAAAATGTAATCGGACGCACAGCGCTGCTCCGACAGACCCTGCTCATTGTGCCTAATACAGGCTTCTACAGAGAACAGTTTAATTACATACTATGTCAGCAGCGAACGGAGGGTCACCCAATCATGTCAGCGCACCCCCCCCCCCCCCCACCCCCACCCCCACTCCACGGAGGGCAAAGTTGAAAAGAGAGAGATAGCAGAAAGCGATGAAGAGTAAACACAGCAGTCAAGTCGGTGCTTCGCCCTGCATGTCATCGTACTCCAAAAGTAGGCGTGTAATGACTGCATCCTTTGACCCCGCTAGTCCAGAGGGACATACAGAGTCCCGCCTCACAAAACGAAGGAAGCAAATTCTTATTTGCCTGGCTGGACAACGTGACATCTCCCAACGCAGAGAGGATCTCGTCCTCCGTAGCTTTGCCGTGCTTTGTCCTTGCATGTGTCGGGGCAAATTATAGAGGGATCGGCCTTAATAGATTTGGAGGCATTTTTGTGGTTCCTTTGGTCTGTTGGGATAACAGAGTGTAACCCTACCACTTCCTTGAGTTTCAACTCATGATGTGCGTGATGAGGCTGAAATTAAAAACACCCGTTTAAAAATTCCCCAAAGCTGGCCAATGTGGAATGAGTCGACATTGCCTGAAAAAGATGAGCATAATGTGGCGCAACTGCAAGGCTCGAACCCATGTTGGACTTTGTTTGGGAACGGCATAGTCAGTAGCACGTCAGCGTTCTGTTTACCGCTTGGCTTGCTAAAATATTACGGCATGCTTGGGACCATAGAAAGAATAACTTCTGTCTGTACGACTGGAATATGAGATTGATGGCTGAGTCTATTGTTGGTTTTTCCTTCATGATCGCAATGATATTAATATACTTGATATTAAATAGACAGAAAAAAGAAAACAACACACCCGAACACGAGAAGTCGATTATAAACATCCCTCCCTCTCTTTCACACTTCTGATAAAGATCATGACGAAGGAGAGATAATAGGCAGCTCAACGCCCCCCTTCCTTTCACTTGGCCCCCTCTTGCTTTTTTCTTTCTAATTAACATTGTGCATGTTGTCAGGCTTTGTTTAATAATGCATGATTGCTATCAGCAGCAAAAATCCTTTGACTGGAGCAGCAGTGAATGGGAACACAATAATACCACCAGAGGCCCAGAAAGAAAGACGAGATTATTCTTTTTTTTGTTTTGTTTTGTTTTGTTCTGTTCTAATAAATGTTCAATAGGAAATGACATCTGTGGGGTGTGTGTGTGTGTGGGGGGGGGGATTCAAACAGGGATTGGACTAATTTCTGGTCGTGAGGATATGACAAATGAAAAAAGAAGTGACCAGGGTCAGGAATCTGTCAGGTAGCAGGTAACCGTGCAGGTGCTGCTGGTCTCTTGTCCATGATTAGCATCAGTACAGAATGTGTGCCTGAACGAGAGAGAGAGTCAGAGACTGAGGCCAGGCGTCTGAGTGCTGCTGCTTGTGTGCCGTTTAATGTTAACGGTGCTGTGGTGGTGCTGCTGCACTTACATGTGCGTATGTATCCAGGTCACAGGTCACAATTATCAGTGCTCAAATAGATGGAAGGGCCTGAGTCAGTCAGAGGCGCCTCAGATTGATTCCCTTTACCACATACACACACACACACACACACACACACACACTGCCTCCGCTCTGGAGCTCAGAACTCACCCAGCGGTGAGTTTCAGACAGGTAGTTGGGTCTATCCGCCCCCCCCCCCGCCCCCTCCGACACAAATGGAGTGTGACAGGTTGCGCCGGCTGCCCGTCTTTTCTACCACAGAAATGAAAGAGGGAGAGGCAGGAATGAGGAAGAGGAGGATTGGTCACAGGGAAATGAGGTACTTTGTCATCATCAGGCCGCCTGATTGTCCATCCCAGTCGGCAGACGAACAGTCAAATTAACTATTTTGTGTACAATCTGAGATTGGACCGGGACTGAAACTGCATCCGGCTGAGCAATATCTGCAGACTAGCGAGCATGCTAACCAGCAGTGATGTCGGCAGAGCTCATACACAAACAACCGCGGATTAGCTGGGAGCTGTGTTATGAGCCGACGATGACTTCAGCGCATCCATCACCCCGGCTCAATCTCTGGCTTAAGCAAATGGATGACAAGGGATAGAGGCAGCGTGCACCTAACACGAGCTCACTGTATCACATCGATTTGCACAGAAGAGCAGCGGCGTTGAATGAAATCAGGAAACAGGGAAGTCGACATGGTCTTTCAGATATTTACTGCCGCTGCGTAACACATATTGTTAATTTTAGATCGTGTACTCAATGTACTCATTAGCAGCAGTAGGAGGGGAACACACAAAATGCAAATTTCTTGGTCAGGACATACTATTTACTAATCAAATAAAAAAAAAAAATAATGTACATGAAGTCATGAACACAAATCTTAGGAATGGTATTTTTTTATCATATTTATGTTGTTCAACAGAAGAGGCAAAGATTCAGTGAACAGAAACACAAGTTTCATGCATGAATGGTTTATTTTTCGGTCTTTTTTCTTTACAATAAATCAAAATTCATTTGTGTGGTTTTACAATATATATATATATTTTTTTTTAATCCCAAATACACATAATCAACCCACTCACACAAAATCACATTCATTGACCGAAAAAAGGAATAGGCTGAAGCATAGTGCTTATTATTTTACTATCCATGACAATACTGACATGTACAATACTTTACTACTGCGACAGCTTTGTCAAACTTCATTTTCAACCTGCCAACGATTCAGTCATGTCCTGACGAACCGTTCGACTTCATACGGCTTTGGAGCGTTCCTACAAACGGTGCCTCTGCTTGAAACATGGGATTTAAATTCAAGTGTTGGTGATTTCCTGACGACTCAACAGAGGCGGTCATCACGTGAAACAGATATCAACACTGATCTGAAGAGGACTCAAAGTGTTCTCTCATTATGCAGCGTAGTTAATTGCCTCTTCCGACCGAAGCTGTGGAGACAAAATCTTATTAGTCCACGCTCACATCCATGTGGTGCCTCTCTCTGGTTTGCAATCTCTCCCTCTTCTGCACACGTGCGCACACATTGTGTGAAGTGACTATTCCATTTGGAGAACTGTCAGAACATACCCTGTGAGCACATCAGCCTCTTCCTATCCTCTGTCAGCTCCAGCCGTGTGGGGGTATGTCAGAAATGTGCAGAGATAGATAAAACCCGTAGAGCGAACAGCTTTGTTTCATTCAGTCTCTCTCTCTCTCCCCCCCCCCCCCCCCCCCCCCCCCCCCCCCCTTTTTTTTCCTC
>CAAKHB010003729.1:100371-123915 GCA_901007665.1 Aeoliscus strigatus
CTTATCTCTCCAGTGAGCTGACAAAAGGCCCTTTGCACTGCCTCCAGAGGCCGATTGAAACAGGAAGGTGGCACGTTCACATGGAGCACAAAGTATGTGTGCGTGCAGCCACACAGGCACATTTCTCTCCCTCTCTATCTGCTTTTCACCCCACCCCACCCTCCCCAGTAGATAGCAGCTGAGGGCTGGCTGGAGGACGGTGTTCTTCCAGCCCCTGCTGCCTAGCATTAGCATGTTTATTACCATTTCCATTTTGCTCTTGTGGCTCGCGCTCATTTCCCATCATTGTATTGAAGAGGAGTAGAAGCCTATTGCAGGCTTAAAAAAAAAAAAAAAAAACATGGCAAGACGGGGGGAAAGCTGCTTCTTTCTCAGCTGCCCGTCCCCACATTGCCTCCTGCAGATTTACACATATGCATTTTTGATTATTCTTCCTAACTTGTTGCAAGAGCAGCATTCCGAATAAATAGCTTGACACACAAAATTTGATGTAAATCCAAAGGAAATGTTGCTGAATGTAAAAATAAATAAGCTTCATATATCAGATTGTACAATACTCACATTTTACACATAAAGTACAAAATAAGGAGGGCTTCAAATGTGGGGGATTCCCTGGCACGGATGCTTCCTATATTAATGAGAAGGTCGAAGAGGTCACTTTTTTTTTTTTCTTTTACTAAATTACTCATGATAAATACACATCACACTCTACAGTTTTGCTCCCTGACTCTTGGAGTAGAGAAGTAGTGCACCAAAGCCAGACATTAGGTGTAATAGATATCAAGCGACTGTTGGTCTAGTTCATTTGTGCACCAATGGTCTGTGGAAATGACTGTAACGCATCTGTTGTGGGATGCTCGCCACGGGGGGCGACGCCACATTCCACAAAGGAAAGGCCCATTGTTGTAATTGCAATGCGACGAGGTGGGACACGAGGTGACAAATCCCCAGTCCTGAGGATATTAGTATGCCAATGGGCCCAAACTTGATGGGAAGCACCATTAGTAATGAACTTCTTGGCTTCGGGGAAACGATTTGCATGAAAGTCAAATTCTGCAGTGTAATGACGTTCTGAGTCAAATCTGCAGGCCGACACAAGTTGTACTTTCTTTAGCACCCTCTGATTACGTGTGAGATGAGCTAACTCATATGTGATTCGCATATTTCAAGTCAGTTTATCTTGAAGATTAGTTTTTTGAAAAATGGCAGGAGGGGGACTGAAAAACTAACATTTTAGTTGGAGGTGGCGTTCGATTTTGCCTGTAATGTTTCCATAAGACCTTTGGATGCTCTGAGCTGACATGTTGCACACTTCTGAAAAGCTCTTGGACACCTCACAAGGCTTTTGACTGTTCTCCAGAAGAATGACGTGTGCTGCAGGTCATGATTCAGGCGCGGATTAAGGATTTATATTGCATCCTCATACCCCCATTATGCTGTCAACTGCCATTTCCTGTGCCCAGCACACAACCGTGCAAACTTATGTAGCTGTGTACAACTTCGCAGTGGGAGCGGAAAATGAGAAGGCGCTCTTCTGTGACGGGGAAAAAAAACAGAATGCATCAATTGCATTTGTGGGGAAGGCTGCAGTGCAGTGGTCAGAGCTCTGTACCTGAGACCGTTCAGCAAATATGATCAGTGGTCACCCAAAGACAGCATATGCATGCAGCCTGTTGTCAGTCAATAAAAGGAAGCTCATGTTATATATATTCCAGGTCGCATTTCATGATCTACTCGACGTAAGTTAACGGACGGATGAATGCAAAAACATTAAAATAATATAAATGTGTTGGTATAATGGAATTGCTTTGAAATATAAATGCTGTGTCAGCACTCTTGAGCTGCAGGAAGTGACCACTGACTCTCCTGCTGCAAACGTCAGTGACTGTTATGATCCTTGTGTTCATTAGACATGTCATTAAATATCCAAAGGCGTCCGATTGGTGCTACTCTCCCCTCATATCCCAACTTTACTCTCATATATCACAAAAATGGACACGTGAAGACAAGATTCATTATTGTAATTAAAAAGATGGAGCTCAGTGTCCTCACAGGCATTGATCGTGGTTGTGTGTGTGTGGGAGACACACACACACACACACACACACAACCAGCCTCAGCACGTTGTAAACTGTGTGAGCTCACTCAGTATCTGTAAAATGTGTAGGGTGATTTTAAAACAAAACTGCTGCCAGCAAGATTGATGTGAGACTTTACCGTCTGCCTCGTGTGCAAGGAAACATCTGCTGGATCCAAAACGCTCTCTGAACATGATAGATGACTCAGCGCATGTTGTGGCCGTGTATTCATTTTAATAAAAGTAAACACAGCCTTGTAAATGAATAATTATTGATCAGGACAAATGAGGTGTGTGTTTTCCCCCTCTGGCCTGTCGGATGTCCCAGTTCTGAGCTTTAAGAATTTAAAATGAGAATTTAAAATCGGTCTTCTTTTAAAAATCTGGTGCTGGTGAACCTAAAGAGGTTGAATGATTGACCATCTTCAGTGCCATTACAGTACATGAAGCTCCGAAACTGAAGCCATCAACCGTCATCCACTCCAGACAACCCACTGACACGTTCCAAGATGCTAAATCAGATGCTAGAACAACAACATTGGTGGAAAAAACTGTTTTGTGGAGGCAAATATGCAAAATGCAAACATGATCGCAAATGAATCACAGTGATTAGCTAAGGGTGAATGCTGCAGTAGACAAATTTGAGTTGTACATTGCACCGGAGATGCTAGCTCACAAAATAAGGAGGATACGTATGTGCACGTCTGAGCCAGGTAATCACTGGGTGCTAATGCTGCAAACTTTGATCTGAGCTGCACTCCAGTCCTTTTTACTACATTAATTGGGCACACTCAGGTTATCCGTTAATTCATCCAATGATCTTGAGAAAGTCTGCAAAGCCGATGTGGGGTGCAAATTACAAACTAAGGAACTTTGAGTTGAGAACATAAATCATGTGGTAAGAATGGATTGGCGAGTCTGAAAAAGCTGACAAAATAAAGGCTCATCCATGTCTGCCTGCTCTGACACATTTTTTGGGACTGCATGTCTGCGAACACTGAAAGGCCTGATATAACCCTGCTTCCATTAGGGCTCTTTGAGAACCGAGGTCCCCTCAACAGGAAGTTAGCGAGCGTGAATAATCTCCATACTCCCGTTTTCCTGTTGCAAGCTTTTAGCCGTATAAATGATTGAAACGTCTGGTGCAAGTTTTCATTTGTTGTTGATTTTTTTTTCCTCCTTCTTCCTCAGGAGGTAGTGAACTTGTATTACTCCGATTCCTCAGGCCTTCCTCTACACCACACGTCTCCCAGAGCACTCCTCTGAGTTTGATGATACCCTGTTCAAATGGGCGAGTCTCGAGCCGTTACCCGGAAAGATACCGAGTCAGATTTTTGAGGCAGCGGCTTTGACAGCGGATGTGCACACACATCAACGGGCAAACGTTTCGCACTCTGAAAAATCTTTTCACCTTTTCACGTCTTTTCACGAAAAATCTTTTCACCATTGACAGTGTGCCTGTTACTGAAGCATTTTACCGTTTTTGCCTTCCGTACATTTGGAGGATTCATGCATTCGTGGTTCCGACCTCCGGCTCTTGCACCTGAACCACACAAACCAAAAAAACTGAATTTGCTTCAGACGCCAAGCTATTTGATTTCGTTTGAAACATACAACATCATCCCAAGTGGGCGTTAAGAGTGTAAATATACAATGAAAAGGCTGACTCGCTTTGAAACCAGAGCAGATGTCTGCCGGTCTTCAAAGCGAAAGGAGCGTCTGAGAATGGAGGCATCTCGCAGGAAAAGGTACCGAGCGGTTGTTTATATCTTGCATAGCTCGTCCTCTTTATTTGCGAAAGGCTTCAAGCACTCCAGAGGCTCTCATGAGGGTCGATGGGGTGTTAAGATACAGATTAAAGAAAAGAGGCGTCCTCAGGTTTATTTAGTTAAGCGAGAATGAGTTACATCCGTGGGAGCTTAACAGCTCAAAGCGTTGGCAGATCCCCCCCTCCTTAATATTTCACTAATCAGATCAAATAACAAGTTCATTTCTCCAACTCTAACTCAATGGGATGTTTCTTTCTATGAAGTAAATAATTCCTCTAGGTAACAACCAGCAAATTTGCAATCCTGAAGAAGGGGGTGGAGAAGCAGAGACAGACAATGACAGATCTAGGGAGTTCGAACTCCAACTGGGTCCACGCAAATGAGGAGTAAATGACAGACAGAGGTGTAGGTGGAAGAACATGAAGGCGATGGAGGTCTGTCATCCCTCTCTTCACTTCCCCCCCGGGTGATCGTGAGTCAGATCAGTACATCTGGCCATTGCGGACGCTTGGTGCGTCAAGCAAGAAGAGGAGGCATCTGGGCGTACATGGAGCTTTGTGCCTGGCGTCCTATCCAGGCCTTTTCACCCTTCCTGCTTCATCTCTCTTTTTCATCTCCACTTTCATCCATCCATTTTCGGACACGAACCCTAAGGGGAATCAGACACTAACACACTCTCTCTGCTCTCGTTCTATTCTTTCCACTCCAAATCCGTTTAGGTTGTAAGCGGAGGAACATCACAGCTAATCCGTCCTGTTAATGAATGACGTGGAGCCCAGGGAGCGCCCGGCGTCTTGCCAGGAGCGGTGTCTGTGTCTGTCGTCTGCCCTTTGCCTGGGCCATTGAACTTGGCCCAGCAAGGTTTCACTTCACGTAGCATTAAGTCCGAGAAATTTGAACCTGGAGCTTGTTCCTACATTCATTAACTGCTTCTTTGTAGTGTTTTCTACATCTCACCTATAAACATGGTGCAAAGGCAACTACAAAAGTGTAGTTTTCATGACTATAAAAGATGTAAAATAGTCAAATGAGTGGAAATTATAGGCTGGTGAAAGCAGTTTTCACGGATGTTTGAAGTATACTATTTCATCATCAAAACTTGAATCCAAACTATATGAGTCCTCCACAGTCAACGGGGATGAGGAATGGTTAGGATCACTCATCTGTGAAGGTTTTCGTGGAGGGAAAAAAAGAAGAGCTGATGATTAATAGATCGACCGGGCTGTGGTACTTTCATAATCTCATGCGTTTGGGAAAGGTTTTTAATGACAAATAAGAAGCGTTCAATTACGCAATCTCAAAGGGGATTTATAGAGGAAACAATCAGTGCAGGGCAAAGTGTTAGCGGATGCTATTTTTCACTGAGACAGAGCGCCGTGAACTCTGGCGGCGCTTTCTGAGCCTTCACCTTCTCCCTCCCACATTTTGTCCATCATCACAAGCGAGTAAAGAAATACATCGGATATCCATTTCCTCTTCCTCCCTTAAGGCAACTGGGGTGTAATAAAATTTCAGAGAATAGTGGATGGCCTCTCATTGCCTGCCCGTCGGCTTCATCAGTTTTGCCAAAAAAGACTGTATCTGTTAAGCAAATTACTGCTCTACCTTTTTAG
Organism: Aeoliscus strigatus; assembly: GCA_901007665.1. Taxonomy (NCBI): domain Eukaryota; kingdom Metazoa; phylum Chordata; class Actinopteri; order Syngnathiformes; family Centriscidae; genus Aeoliscus; species Aeoliscus strigatus. Next base: position 105,831 of record CAAKHB010003729.1, read on the forward strand.
AGGTGCTGGGCTGAGTGAGACATCGTGCCACTTTAGGCTGGAGTGGATCTTGTCCTCTTAAAACTACTACAGCCGATTGGGATTGAGCCAACGGTGCGACGTTTGCAGTAATATTCATTAGAAAGCTCGGACGTCATACTAACAAGCTAAATCAAAGCATGTTCTCATTTGTTTGAGTAACTGCAGTGTGCTGAGTAAATATCCACACGCATCCCGGACAGGCAATAAAACTACTGGGAAAGATGGACATTAGAATATTTGTGTCGTAGCTACATGATCAATTTCAGTCCATTTTTTTTCAACATTTGTACTCGTGTTGAGACTGTCAATGTGTTTTTCGTTACAAGAAAAACGTAGACACTGTCAGAGTCCTCCTCCTTGGGTTGAGTTTAGCGTTGGGGATTTGAATGTATTCACAGCTGAGATACGTTGATCGTGAGCTGCCGTGGCAGAACAGTGTGAGACGTTTGGACCCGAGTCTTCCTCCCTCGAAACGTGAACTTTACATTTTGTCTGAGGCTTTGAAACATGATGAACTGTGGCCCCCCCAGGCCCCGGTTGATCTCGCATTAGGATCTTTTCCAGCCACGACAATAATAATAAGACTTAAGCCCAGATATTTGCCATGTTTTAAAATAATCTGAAAGGTGACTCAGAGTTCAGTTCAGTCTGGGAACCTTTTCAGAGAAACTCTGGAAAGGTGAATTTTCGAAGCCCCCCCTCCACCACCACCACCAACCACACAGTGCTGCTTTATTAGAAGTGCTGAGCATTTTGTTTTCCATTATTGGATTACACTAGCTATATCTGCCAAATGCAGGCCCCGGGAGGCTTATTCGGGAAGTCTGGCTCAAAAGACGCTCTGGAGGAAATTTAATCTGATTTCGACTGGACAACATGTGTGCCAAACAACACTGGGATGTATCAATGAGACAAATGCAGGCTTTGGATTCTCAGAGGGCACGCAGGGAAAACGTAGACATCTGAATTTGTCATTTCTTCCCAGTAATGATGCACATGTGGCGGTCTACTCTGAGCTGGTCTGACTGTTGCCGCAAAACGAATGGCTGTGGCTTCCAGTTGGCTTTTCTGCCGAGGAAGCATCCTACCGATTGAAATGACCTGGATGTATGTCTGAAGTGCCCCAATGGTGTTGCCCTGTAGCGTAGGATCGGCCGGACCACCCAGCTGAGGAGACCGAGAAAATGTGTCCCATAATTCAAACGAGACTGCAAACGATCAGTCTGATCGATGTGGGACGCTGGTCACCTTACATAGCTGTTTCCCTCTCGTTTGATACCAGATCAAATACAACTTCACATCAGTGGTTGTGTATTAAAAACGGGAGGTTGGTAGTCCACAGCCTTTGAAACTGAGTGGAAGATACTTTTCTCATTGTCAAAATGTTCAGTGTCAGTGCTGACCTGCCACTCGCGAACGGTGCTTTATGTCCCGAATGTCAAAGGTCATTTTACTCACATCACAAGTATTCTGAGTATTCACCCAAGGGCAGAATCTACCATCTGACAACGAGCATGAGCGTGAATTATTACGGGCATATTTCAAACAGTGTAAGAAAACATGAGGTTATTTATACCTCAGCAACGTGGTCGATGCGATGTGAAAGAAAATGAGTTGAAAACTCATGAACAGCAAAAGAATCAAACGAGATGTGACTGAAACGACGAGGAAAAGTAGGACAGAAATTGGACACAAATGGAATGGCTGCCTGTGTCTGTTAATCAGGTGCTGTTTAACGTTTGGCGAATAATTCTGTTTGTGGGGAAACAAAAGCTCAATTAAGAGTCCTATCCTCCGTGCCAACAAAAACAAAACTGAACACGTCAGCTGAGCGGGAGGCGGATATTTCGTTTCGTTGAGGTTTGTCTCGGAGGGGATGTATGAACGAGGCTCGCGGGAATGTTTCAGAGACGTGAAAGTAAACAGAACAGAGTTGGTTCTAAATCAACTTCATTCTGGAAAACATTGACATTATTTTGGAATGTAATATTTATTTGCATGTCAATGTTTTTGGTTTTTTTTTCTCTTCCTGTCAGTTGTTGAATACCCTCATCCTTGACTTCTTCCCCAGTTAATTACAAATCCCGGCCTCAAAAACACGAGCTCCTAACTGGTTCTAGGTCAGCGAAGCACTGAAAAGGGCCGATTCCAAATGACGTCCTTATGAGAGTGTGATTAACTCGATTAGCACTCTAACCATGCTAAATTTCCATATCTTCTTCCTCACTTCTTTTGGATTTTCGGGCATGGAAAGAGCTTTGATCAGTGTCTCTCAACTTCAAATTATACGGCACAGTGAGAAAAAAAAAATGGCTTTGGCTCCGTCTGCGGAGGAAAATAAGCACTGCTGTCACCCTCCATGGCTAATGTTTTTTGGCCTGTTTTTTTTTTTCTGCTGGCTTAAATCTTATCTGGGGTGGGGTAGAAAGAATCAATGACTTCTAAACTGAGCAAAAATAACCCTTCCGAGCACAGGGGGTATAAAAATGTAAGAATGTCATCCTTGAAGATAGATGCTGTGAATTCCTACGCTTCCATAATCCACCGTTCTTGGTCGAGGACGGATCGGCAAACAACAATACGTTTCGACACACACTTCCCTACTGTGCTGCTGTGGCAAGTGACCTGTGACAGCCTCTTTGAGGAGATTGTATCCACTCAAATACATCCAACAAATATATCTTATTATGGCCTGCAGGGATTTTCCCTGAAGAATAACCTCAACCACAGGGTGAAATGTCGCGTTCCGCTCAGGGAGAAAGAGGTCGGACTGAGTCCTCGTGTGCCACGGAGCTGAAGCTGACTGGAAAAGGCTCATGTTTGTATGGCTTTACGTGGAAAGTCCACTTCAAATTCTTTTTTTTTTTTTTTTTGTAAGCATTTGGGCCAGAGCAGCATCTTGGTTTAATTCCCTGTCCGTCATGGTTGTTTATGTGGAAGTTTATGTGGAAACTTTACTACTAAATTAGTTTCTGACTGGGGTATCGGCCCCATCACCATCCGTCACCTCAAGACATTCTGTGTCTTCAGTATAGTTTTATCATAAGAAATGAATGAATGGCTTGATTTTACCACTTCTCTACCCAGTGTCAACGAGTATCTTCACCTGACTCCCATTATTTGTTGATTGCGGTTATTGACTTAGTAGACATTGGAGGTACACACACTGGCAGTGATTTCACACTTCTACTTGTAACATTTCAGGAAGGGCCGATGCTGTCATAGTAGGAAAAAGCAACGTTACGTCATGCTAATATTTTCTATTCCAAATCAATACATATAATCTGCTAATGGCTCGAGTTTATGTCCGATGGCCTGATGTCGTCAGAGAGAATCTGCTCACTGTTGTACTTTCTAAGCCAATGTCCTTTTTATATTCCTCCCATACTTGGCACCATGCACTCATAGGGCCTGATAGCCTGGCAGCTAATGTGTGCAAATTGTCATTGGGAGTCTTTTCATACCAAGCACCAGTGCTCAGCACTTTTCCAGAAGGTGACTTCAGCATTTCTCTCCCTTCCATCTCATTTACTGTGCAGATCCATTGTTGAATATACAGTATGGCTGTGTGAAGCAGCGGCTGCCCTTGTCTTAGACCGTCCTTGAGATTGCAGCCCTCAGCGAGGTAAAAAAAAAAAAAGAGAGAGAGAGGCAGGAGAAAGAAATTGTGTGTAAAATGTCTTTTGTTAATTCCACCTTTCAGCTCTGACTTTCAAAATATTTCACAGGATGTCTGTTCAAACCATAAAGTACATAGTACATTAACCCCGAGGCACACATGCACAGACAAATTCACGACAGGGGCCAAACTTTTCCAATTGCACGTCGTATCAGGATGCAGCTCGGAGTGGTAATGAATTGCCTTCATGCTGATAATTTATGGAACTAATGTAAAGCTTCGCTGCCTGTCTGTTGGTGGAAGTGCAAACATAGCACTTAGGAAAAACTGCTAGCAGCTCGGCTCTGCTTGATTAATTATTTCATTCTTTACTTTTTAACACTTTGTCAATAGCCTGACTTCTCCAGAGTAAGTACACCAAACACGGCGTGGCTCAAATTAAACAGTGTTTAGTCTGGTTTCATTCCTGTCTCGTGGCCTTGTAAGGAAAATGTTGCAGCAGCTCTCGCTTGCTAATCACATCCCATTCACTCTGGCAAGGAAATGAGGCTGTAGCGAGGAGTGGCTTCATCTGAAGTTCTGTGCGTGAAATGTTTTCACCTCAGGGCTGATGTTCCAAGTTTGCGGCTGTTTCTAGATGAGCTCGAGTGCCGGAAACAGATGTGAATGACATTTCTGGGCTGAGTAAGAATGCGACCAAAGAGGCCAAGAAGCCCTTGCAACAGATCATTAATTTTAAATGCACTGCTTGAAGTCATATGAGCTGCCTGCACAGGAGCTGGGGGCTGCTATCATCTAACACATGCATTCAAGGGGGACGGGGGAAGTGAAAGTGCCCCTTGTACAACTTGAGCAAGACGCGCCCCCTCTGCCAAACGGTTTTGTCCATACAGTTGCTTGTCTTATGCAAAAGAGAGGAAAGAAAGGGGACAAAAGGTAATTATAATAAAATAAAACCACTGTGCTGAGTGACACACGGAGGAGGCAATTAGCTGGAGCTGGAGCATCGCTGACTGTCGCACGAGGAAACCTCTTCAAAGACAATTTGTATGTGAAAAACATTCATCAAAAGCAAAGTCAATCAACAAGTGTCTGCTTGTACTTCAGTAAAGACCATAATATAGACCCGCTCTACAGAAAAATGTTTCTGTTCTGTCTGAATATTTACAATTTACAATGAATTTATTCTCCATCTTCCTCGATTGTGTCTCTTCATACACTTGTTTCTTCCCTTATTCTTGTGATTAAAATCTGTTCTCTATAAGACCCACCGTGACTTGGTTCTTGGCGGTTTGGCATCTTAGATACTCTGTGACTGAGATGAAATTGTGTTTTTAATAAGCAACACATCCATTTTATGTGGCAACAGTGCCGTAACCCATAAACAAGAGGATGCGTGAACATCACTCGTAAAGGAAATGGATAGTAAAAAGGATAAAGGTAGATGTTGCACGTCATGGCGGTGACTAACACTGCTGCACTGTAGTAGAAGGAACAGGCCAGTGTGTCTGGTATGACAAACATCCCACTACTGGCAAGAAAGAGCCTCATATGGGATTAGACATCATTAGGATAATTTATGACGAGAGAGCTGCTGTGGAAGTGGACGTTTTGGAACATGCATCAAACTTTATCGTTCCGTCTAAAACACATTAGTTCAGACAGGGACACTCAGTTGCCTGGGAAAGTTTTGCAGTTCAGTCTGAAGTCACTCATTTGCAATACAATCTATTTTTGAAAGATTTATCCATCGAGGTGGTTTACCATGCCAAGTCGCCAAGAGCATTGTTGGAAGGCGGCCATGATTGTCATTTGGCTGTATGCACATGCAGGCAACAGCATCTCAAAGCTGTTTCAGACTGATGTGTGCTCATGAAAATTCAATGAAGAAAGTGTCTCTGAAAAGGTCCCGTTTTTACGAAAGCAACAGAAGAGGGTAATTAGTCACATCAAAGCCTGGGCTGGAAAACATAAAGGTGTGCGCAGCGCTCACAGCCATTCAGAAGGAACAGGTCTTGTTTTGCATGTTAGCGCTAAGCTAACCGCTGAGAGGAGGCACATGTGGTGTATGGAATATTCCACATTTGTACCCTCTTGAAGAGCTGCACTCGCCGGAAACCAAAATGATTTCCTGTTTTGAAAGCCTGTTGCACTGCTGAAAAGAACATGGAGAATTATCTCCGCTCACATCTCCAATGACAGAAAGATGGAGCCCGCCCTTGTTCGCTTGGAAGGGAGCACGCAGGAAGAAAGACAGCTCGTGCAACACAGAAAAGCCTCCCGCCGTCAGAAATGAACGTCAAAGCTCCACCTCACTTGAATGGAACGTTAGTCAGACGGGGACTTTACGTGATTAAAAGGGTAATTTTCTCGGAAATGTGAATATTTTTATTTCTTTTTACTTGGACGCCTTGACTGTTAAACATGAAGCTCCGAGTCAAAACAGAGAGAAGCTGCTGGCTTAAGATTGCTGCAGTTTAATATTCAATAGTGGATGAGTGAATCCTCTTCAAATCTAAATATCTGTAACAGCAAAAAAAAACATTTTAAGAAAATGAGTGGAGATATTAACGTGGCAACAGACATTTGTTTGTTTTATTGCTATGTTGACTGCAAGCACCATGTGATGGCCGTAGAATGATCGTGCCATCTGGGTTTAGTTTGTTTTTCCTGTGAACCTCATTTCTCACGATGCCATCCTGCCCGCCACGAGTTGGAGAAACAAAGTTTGGTGATATCAGATCGTCTGTCTGGAAGGGGTTCTACTGAAAGATGTTTGTTGCAGAAGTTGTTGCGTGACCCGATGACATTCTTAACCACTGAAACCATGTTTAACCTCCATGAGCTGATTATGACTCCACTGGTTTAGAACACATATGTGTCCACACACCTTCTCTCTGCTAAGACCTATTGTACTCTGGTTCGTATATTTCACTCCAAGCGTACAGAGAGGGAGAAAACTACTGACGTACTGAAAACTGAGCAACCAAGTCTAGTTTCATACGTCATAAGTGTGTATATTTCCCACTTTTATTTGAAAAGAATTTGTAAATATTTTAGTTTTGTTAAATTATCTCTTAGATTTGCTAGAAATTATTTTCTAGTACTTTTCTTTTCTATACTATTCTATATGGTCATTTAAAAAAACAAAAAAAAACAAATGAATCTAGATGAAATCTGTATCTGTGTCATTTCCCAGCGGCTCGGCCTTCTGCCCAGGGACTGATTCCTTTTTTTTTTTTTTTAACCACTGACTCACCTTCACTGTCTGTCGATTCGCAGAGGACCAGCTGCCCCCTGGGTTCCCCACCATTGACATGGGCCCACAGTTAAAAGTGGTGGAGCGAACGCGCACCGCCACCATGCTCTGTGCCGCCAGTGGCAATCCTGACCCAGACATCTCCTGGTTCAAGGACTTCCTCCCAGTCAACACCACCAACAACAATGGACGCATCAAGCAGCTCAGATCAGGTAGGCGCCCCCCCACTGAAAACCTAAATACAGCGCAGGGAGTCTTCTTTCTCGTGTCCCCTCGATATGACCTGCTCCCCCACTCCGTCTCCTCGGTTCTCTCATCCTATTCTACTTCACATAATTTAACCTGTCATTTGGCTTTTCATTCTTTAGGTAATGGCATTGTCTCTACTATTTCCTGTCTTCTCTTCTCTGTGCCCCGGTGTGTGCCGTCTGTGTGTCTCCCTTTGTCTTCCAGTGTTGTCATGGGCTGTTGGGATTCTTTCCCTTCTGTGTTTGCTGGCTTCCGCCCTAACTTCTGCTCGCATTACTCACTGCTGTGACTTTTTTAACAATGGATTGTTTTTGCTGTTTTAATTTCCGTCCCACTGCATTGGTGCAGTATCTTTTAATTTTGTGGATCCATTATCTTGATTTTTTTATTTTTTTTTAAACAATACTAATAATCAAAATACAGCTTTATTCAAAGTGATTCTCGACTAGTTGATTCAAACAGGGAATTATACGTAAAAAGAAATTAGATGTCAATTGCATAATGGTTGAAAGTTAATTTTTAAAACAAATATTTGCTTTTTTAAGTTAAAAAAAAGTGCTAATTAGCCAAAGAAGCATCTAGTTTCTCCCTGAACTCAACTCTTTAGTGGCTTCAATTGGTAATGTGCTGCTTTGTGTTCATTTGCTTGTGATGTACAGTAACATACGTACGGCTGCACATCACAAGTGTGTGATCTTTAAAGATTAGCCTCTAAAAGTAGCTGTCAACTAACATTCTAGCCCACGTGTAAGAGCTCAAGTCTTGTATGTTTGATCACCTGTCTCCACAGATTTCACAGCTGTCCTTTGTTAACCCCCTCTAACTTGTTTTCAAGAGAACTGTGTCGCATTAACCCGAATGTCACTTGGAGTTGAAAAAGCATTAACGAAACCTTGTTAACGCAACCTAAAGAACATAATCATATTCTTATGCTGTCTTTCTTCTCTCTATATTTTTAAATCTACAGAATCCTTTGGTAAGTGCTTAGCTCTAAAGCACACATCACCCCACTAATTTCCATGTTTCCTACAACTATTAAAATGCATGGCATGCATTTTACTAACTGACCAGCTCAGTTTCAGGGCTACTAGAGGCACACACACACACACACACACACACACACACCCCAACCCCACAGTGCCCCCCCCCCCCACTGCCACTTTAGCGTACTGTAATATTGCCATATACTGACCCGGGTAAATGACCTGTCCTCACATTCCACTGACTCACTGACCCCCCACTTACTCACTCACTTTGTCGTTTTGTAGCACCACAGGTATGGCAATGACAGGGTTTAGGGGAGGTGACCAGCTCAGGTCAAGCGGGGGGGTGGGGGGTTCAAGGGTTTTAAGCAAATCTGCTGTCACTCTCATGCAAAGTCCTCAGTCTTTCCCCTCAATAGCTGGTCTTCATTGCCACTTCCAAAAATGGCACCTCCCCGTGGTACATCAATGTACTTCTTCTCTGACACATGAGTTTTCTATGATGAATCCTGTTTTTTCTTTTTCTTTTTTTTTGCCAGTAGAGTACAGAAAAGTTCATATTCTCTTTCTCTCTCCTTTCTCTTTCCTCTAGTACTTTATTTTGGTACCCTGTTAAATCTAATTTGATTCTTCTTCCAAAGCCCCCCAGCCTCTATCTACACGTACTAATGCTTCTTCTTTCTAATCTTATTTGCATTCATATTATCCACCCAGGTGGTACACCAATAAGAGGTAAGAGTGCTGAACTGACGTTCACAGAATGAAAGTAATACAAATTCATTCTTGCTGTCAACTCATCCATTCAACTGAATCACTTCCATTTTTGTCCTGTTTACCAAATCCAAATTCCATTACATTTATATGGACCTTCCTTCTTATTTGTCCCGTTCTGTTGACTATATTTGTCTCCCATCTTTTTCTGTCTACTTACTTCTTTGTATTCTGGTTTCAAGAGCCTGTTTAGCTCAGTTGTGATATGCTTGCCCTGGCTCAAATAAGCATATCCAATGACAATTATTTTTTTCAAACTATATTTTTTCTGTTCATTTTTGTTTTCGTTTTGGCCATAGCAAATCATGCGTCCCTCTTTTTGTCCAACTAAAACAACCAAGCATTTTTCCCCCTTAGCTGTTCTTGTTCAGCACCAAAAATATGCACAGATGCTGTGGAGTCAAGCAGGCATGCTGAAGACAACATTGCCTCTCCTTTGCTTTTTTCCCTCCCAAAGAACTCTTTCTATCTTTGCAAACTATTTTTTTTCCCTTTTCTTCTATTTGCTTTCCTCTCCTGTACCTCTACAAAAAAGCCCAAACAACCACTTTTTTGATAAAGTTTCTACGGTGCTTTTTTTCTCTTTCACCTATTTTTCTTACTTTTCTTGGGTTTGAAGACTATTTTACTTTTTGACTTTTTTTTCTTCAGGGTTTGGGGAATGCAAACAGTAGAGTCTGGCGGGGACCCGATTGGCTCTTTTTTGCCGAGCGACGCGGAGCCGCAGAGTTTGTTGATGCGTGAAAAGCCATTTTTCCTTGTTCATGTGACACCACACTGCTGATCCCATTGGTGGATTTTTATGGGTGTCTTTTGTAGCTTGCACAAGCTAAAGCAGTGGTTGGTTGCCTTCTTGTCGGCTTCGGTCGATATTTTGAATTTTGTCTTCTAATACAATTGCATTTTATTTTTCAGCTAAGGGTTGTCAGAAGGTTGTAAGTTGTGCTGACATACATTTCTTGCCAAGATTTGCATGTCAAAACGTCACCGAGGGTTATATGTTGGATTTGCCGTACATGAATACTGAAATTAATCTTTTTTTTTCCACATACCTGAGCAGCAATTTTCCATTTTTTTTTGTACGTGCTGCCTTTTTTTTAACTTCACTTAGATGAAGTACCAAATTGTTCGAATGAGACGTTATTACACTTAATCTGTGATTGAATATGCTAAAATTCATACCTAAATTTCTTTCGTTCAATTGTCTCCCCTTGTTATGCTGCTTTCTTATACTGTAAACCTCTTTTGTTTGATCCATGTTTCCCTGAAGCAGTATCACTCATCCTCACATTGACCAGTCCAGTGACATGTCGTATACTGAAGGGCTTGCCCCTCTTCCTCCAAGTGATATAGAACATATCAACATTGGCACTAGGATGAGTGTCTTCCTAAACCCGAAAGCCGTAGATGTAATCAGGCCTTTTTTTTTTTTTCCTAAAGTTAAATGGTAAATGTATGGCAGTAAGGTTTATAGGTTTTGGTCGACAATGTTTTACAGGCCTGTTGAGAGAATCAGTATATTTGTATTGCGATGTCTTGCATGATTGCCATTTGCAGCCGACCTTTACCTCCACTATGGTAGGAAAACAGTCTCCATTTTGCCTCAGCCAGTGGATCAGACTGTGATGGATATTGTTTTATTTCAAAGCTGATAGGAATGCAGTATTTCCTGCAACAACAACCAAATATATATACATATATATAGAACATTTGTTTTATAAAACTCTCTTAGAGCTGTCTGCTACTGAGGTGTGTGAAGACAAAGCAAATCTAGAAAGGAAGTGGGTCGATGTTAGTCTTTTTTTTTTTTTTTTTGGTCTTGAAAACACTAAATAAAGCACACAGAGCACATCTTTAACCCGACGTACTCCGCTGCCCCGTCTGTTATTCCCAACCAGGAGCCCTCCAGATAGAGCAGAGTGAGGAGTCTGACCAGGGGAAGTATGAATGTGTGGCCACCAACAACGATGGAACCCGCTACTCTGCCCCCGCCAATCTCTACGTCAGAGGTAGGAGACATGCTCACAGCGCTGGCATGCGACGCTACTACACACAGAAACGTCTTTACTTTAACCTCATCAACAATCTCTAAATGAGCCGATAAAGTCTGCAGGGGACATTTTCTCACAAACTACTGTAAGTATGGTTTTAGGGGTTTTGGTTTTTTTTGTACATTTTATTTTGCACTTCCCTGCACTGATTTGAACCTACAGTATCTGCTCCGTTTTGCATTTCCGGTCCTTTCCGTTGATTTTCCTCAGCCTAACACCAACGACCAGACGGCTTGCTGTGTTTATCTACTAATTGCCTCTCAAACCTGACTGCTGACGGGGGCTCCGGCCCTGAACTTTTTTCCCAGCAGATCCTTTTCTCTCCCTACTGATCAACATTGGAAGGACAAAAAAAAAAAAAAAGCTCACTAGCCTAACATCAATATAAGTAATAACGCCGCAGTCGATCACTCTTAGAACTGCTGCTTCCAATCAAGTATTTCTTGCCTACCTGCAGTCTGCAGCGTAATTCAGAACGTCCAGCTCTCCGCTGCAGCACCTTTCCATCCCGAGGTGACTCACCTCAAAATGATGGGAACGGACTCCACTGAGGTGGACGTTCACCCGTCTCCTGCTACGACTTCAGTCCCGCTGACTGTTTGTCGCTTCTTCAAAACTGCAATTGCTGTTTTGTTTTTATTTTTGCAAAGAGCAGGAAAAGTGTCACAGAATTTCACAAATCATCACAATTCTTCTTCTGTCGTCTGAAACGGTTTTGACATCTTTGGGACATCTGGAGATGTTCATACTGGGCGTTGATATTCACAAATTATGATCCAAATATATCAATGTTCACACGGCCAAGGCAGAAGTGTGTTCCAAGTAAATATTCATCCCTCTTTCAGATGTTTGAGCTTTGTAGCCAGGGTGCTGAGGAGCTACAAGGGGGTTCCGGCACCGCTGAGGCAAATAGTCCTTCGAATTGTTTAAGTAGCATCTGAACACCTGAAACATGGCCTTTTTACTCTCTGTGTTTCCCTTGTTTTTCTCCTTTCCTTATTCCATTTTGTTCCGCATCAAACTCCCTACATCCCCCAGAACTACGAGAAGGTTGGTGTGTTTTTACTTCTTTGGGACACTTTAAAAAAAAAAAAAAGCAGTTCCTACAGACTCGCGAGATCAAATGTGGATGCGTTCCCGTGGTCTTTTTTCATGTCTGTTTCTTCGATTGATGTCGTTCTCTACATCTGTCACACATCCAAGCGTTCATGTCTCCCTCAGTGCCGCGTTGTTTCCACCGTTCACAAAAGACGCATGTTTGCATTTTTAATGTGGTGTGGCCGGACTAATATTTGCATCTGTGAAACGTTCCATTTGCATGGTCGAGACATCCTCCTCCTTCCTCCACACTGCCCCCCCCCGCCCCCACACACACACACATGCTGTTCTCCCGTCTGCACTCCCGCTTGCCGTCTCAACAGGTCCGTGAGGTTAAACGTTATTTAAAAGTAAATATGATCATACAGAATACTATGAACGACATCAGGAAGCTACGAGACGAGCTTTAAGAGCACAGACACACACACTCAGAGAGAGTGAAATATGTAAATGGCAGACTCATTCTAGTTTGTAATTGGTGCTAAAGACAAGCTGTAAAAATAACCTCGCCCCTAGAGATTATATACTTCATCTGACGAGCATGTTCCTGCGCAGGAAGTCATGAAAGAATGATGCATTTAGAGGGATATCCACAAGACTTGACAAATGTAATGATATTCAAATGAGCAGGATAATGTTATGGTCTGTGGGGAGGCGTGATCCAATTGGATATTAATTACATTTAGAGTGAGAGAACTGTTGTATTTAATAATGCAAGCAGTTCCCCTAGATTTCCTCTCCGGAGAGCTGTCGTCTGCTGCACACACTCCGGCTTTGTGAATTCTTGACAAGCAGCAGGAAGCGCTCGTCTATGTAGCACTCGGTGGTAAAATACCTGTAGGATTTACTTGGTTACAGGACCCGTTCCAGAGGCCGACTTAGAGACAGTCTGGTTATCTGATGCCTGAATTATCCATATCATGAATGAATACTCGTCTTCAGAGGAGGAGGAGGAGGAATAATAATAATTTTTCCCTGTTTTTTTTTTCCGTTCTGTTTCCCCAAAGTGTTTTTATTCTTCCAGGACCGTTCCTTCCTGCAGCATCCTTTACCGATCGTCTAACCTGCCTGCTGCCGTTTCATCCCATGCAACCCCGTGGTCTTTGTCATGAAACGACCTTTTGTTCATGCATGCATGATGGCCCGCCAGCATTATATATAAATCCACTAACACAATTCTACCTTTTCTTTTTTGCAATTTGCTCTCAATGAAAGAACGCCAGAGCTGTCGAATGTTTTTTTTTGATGTTTTTTTTTTTCAAACTCACTCATACAAATTGAAAACTACGATTCTGCAGGTTTGTGCAAACAGTCTAATCTTTTTGCGGCTGTCTTGGAGCATCTCAGCTCCTAATATGACGCTTCCCTACAAATCCTTCACATGGAACCATGTTACGGGAAGGTAATGGCCCAATTTGAAAACTTTCTAGTCGAGTGGCTGTATCAGCTCTTTATCTTGGTATTTTCAAGCCTGCAGTTCTGTTGTAATACATGTGAATTAGCATCGGTCCCTGTTGTACATTTGCACAATCACGCAGTGCAGCGTGGTGAGGCATACACTAATGCTTTTAAGCACAAGCATAATTGGTCCTCTTGCGATAAGACCATAAATTCACCAGCATAAAAAAATGATGAATAATTTGACGTATTATCCTCTGAGCCAGTGAAAGTTTGCCTCTCTTATCCATCTTTATTGCATTAAAAGGTAAGCTACTGCAAAGCATAGCAGCTGCTAATCTGGGCAAGACTGCACATAAAAAAAAAAGTTTCTGCAAGAGGCTTAGGGCTTTTATCAGTTTGCGCTCTGTGGTAAAGGGTCAAAAGAAAATGAATGCATTTTTACCATTTGACAGCCCTCGTGTCAGCTTTGCCGCAGAAATCTCCTTCGCTGCTTCGTATTGTCTGTGCATGTCGGATGTGACAATGTCATGCGACTGATTGTCTCATATCGGCTGGACGTTGTGTCTTCGCATACAACTTCAAACGCTTTCCAGCACTTTGTGGAGTTCTGTCCTGGTTTCCGTACCGGTGGTGTCGTACTTCGGGCATGGTGCTTGTGTCGATGTTCGCCCAAGTTTATCTTTTCCATCATGCAAATTTTTCAGTAGTTTGTGTTCCAGAACCAACCAGGTGAGGAGCGTTCAGGACATCTTTATAGCCTAGTCACTCTGCCTTTTTGTCTTTTTCAGTACGCCGGGTGCCACCACGCTTCTCCATTCCACCTACAGACAATGAGATCATGCCCGGCGGCAGCGTGAATATCACGTGCGTGGCGGTGGGTTCCCCCATGCCGTACGTCAAGTGGATGCTAGGTGCCGAGGACCTCACGCCCGAGGACGACATGCCGATCGGACGGAACGTCCTAGAGCTCACAGACGTCCGTCAGTCAGCCAACTACACGTGTGTGGCCATGTCTACCCTGGGGGTGATAGAGGCTGTGGCACAGATAACGGTCAAAGGTAAAACTTCGCCTTTATTTTTTTATGTTTTTTCTTTGTCTGAAATATGAATTTGAGTCTGCCGCCAGTATCTGTGCAAGAGATGACGAGCAGCCTTCCAGAAAGTTCTTTATCTCTTACTGCCACGATAAGTCATCTTCGGAGGCTTCCATAAAGCTTTAGACAAGCTTTGGCAGTAACCTCAGCGCGTTAAATGCCAGATTGAAAATATAGTGGCGTGCTTATCTCTCGGCCTGAAAGCGACAGAGCCACAAGCTCGCCATTTCTGTTGCGGTTGGAGGGAAAAGAGGCTGTGAGGGGAATGTGGAGGGTATTGTTTGGCGTCCTCTGTAGGCCCGGTACTTATCGGAGTCGAATCATATCAACCAGACGGATATCCCAGACTGGTGTCGGGTGTGCAAGTGTGCACACAAGGGACCGAGTCACGAACACACATGCTTGTTTTTCTGCAACGAAACACGGCGATATTAGTCACAATATAACAGTTTGACAGCAAGCGCCCCCGTAGCGTACTTCAGATGGCATATAAAAACAACATATCGCCCTGATATCTTTTGCGATGTGCCACATTGCGGGTAATTAAAGCAATAAATTTACCTGTTCAATTATTTAAGGGATAAACACTGTGATATCTGAGATGAATGACAGCATTTTCTGCTGCTGAACATGGAGGCTGCAGGTCTCAACTGAGTACAGCTGCATATCATTCGTATTGTTTATGGGGGAAGGTTTGCTTTATCTCCCTCATCTTCCCATTCCACAGCATTGCCCAGGGCCCCCGGCGTTCCCGTGGTGACAGAACGCACGGCCACCAGCATCACACTGACCTGGGACTCTGGCAATCCTGAACCTGTGACCTACTACATCATCCAGCACAAGTCCAAGTACTCAGAGGACGTGTACAAAGAGATTGACGGCGTAGCCACCACTCGCTACAGCGTGGGGGGCCTGAGCCCGTACTCGGACTACGAGTTCCGGGTGGTGGCGGTCAACAACATCGGGCGGGGGCCACCCAGTGAGAGCATAGAGGCCAAGACAGCTGAGCAGGCGCCCAGCACGGCACCGAGGCAGGTCAGAGGTCACATGCTGAGCACCACCACAGCTGTCATCCACTGGGATGAACCAGAGGAGGCAAACGGGCAGATCATGGGCTACAGGGTCTACTACACTCTGGACTCCGCCCAGCACGTCAACCTCTGGGAGAAGCAGATTGTCCGAGGAGCCAACTTTGTCACCATCCAGGGCCTCATCCCCAATAAAACCTACTACATCAAGGTTCTAGCCTACACGTCAGTCGGTGACGGCCCCCTCTCGGCAGACCTTCAGATCATTGCTAAGACGGGAGGTGAGCGCGGCTTTGATTTGTAAAATGTAACAGGTGTGGTGTCGAACCTTGTTGATAGAGATGCAGACGCACACACACACACACACACATCTGGAATTGTTTGAAACAAAAAAACAACCGTGTTTTTTTTTCGTTTTGGAAATCGTTCTGTGTGTGCGAGCTGTAACTGAATGTGAAGAGTGAGCAGAACGCGTCTCTCTTCATTCTCACCGTAGTTCCCTCCCAACCAACGGACTTCAAAGGAGAAGCCAAATCAGAAACCAGTATTTTGCTGTCGTGGATCACGCCAGCGCAGACAGGACAAGAGAATCAAATCACAGGATATGAACTGATGTACAGGAAGAGGGACGACAAAGAGGAGGTAAACCGTCCTACATAGACCATAATACCACAAATGCAATGTACAAAACTGCTCTTTTCACACCAGTCGAAAGAAGATTTGTGTTGAACGATAATTAGATTAAAGAACGGTGAAATAATTGGTAATTACAAAGTAATAATTCAGAGTTGTCTGATCGTTTTCAGTCGTTCAGTGTTTTGAAATGCTATCTGTGAGTCTGTTTTTTAACAGTGTTCAACATTTCCCCTCAGAAACGCATCAGCTTCGAACCCACGACGACGTACCTGCTGAAAGAACTGAAGCCCTTCACTACTTATACTTTTCGACTGGCCGCCCGCAGTAAACACGGAGTCGGCGCTTACACCAACGAGATCTCTGCTGAGACGCCTCAAACACGTAGGTCTTCTTCCATTTCAGCCTATTAAAACCTCCTGGAAATGATTTTCAAATGCATCCCAGACTTGGAGCGATGCTCCAGACGAGACGGAAATGTCAGGAAGTTTCAAACAACAGATGCTCCTTTCTGTTTAATGCCTGGATGCATTTGAAAATAGCAAAGACATTAGCGTTTGAAGCACTAAAACAGTGTGGTGAAGGTGAACACGCCATGAAATATGAACGGGGAGAATGTTGCCTGGGCGGGATACTCAGGCTTTCCTGTGAAGTCAAGAGACAAGGTGACAGAAGTGTCCCCTCCCCACATCTGTCGTACAAAAACGGTCTTTGTCTATGATACAACACAAAGTACGCTGATGTCCCCATCTGTTTGGGTATTTGAAGCCTTGTCTTGTGACGATGCAGGTCAGCCTTCTTTGTTGCACACTGAGCTTTCTATGTCGCACTTCACATTTAAAAAAAAAAAAAATCAGGAGGTTTAATATTAAGAAGTAACCACCCCTGAATTCAAATCCATCATAGTCCATCATAGAAAGCTCATAAGAGTTATTGGCAGTCTGAAGACCTCATATTTATGTGACACGTTAAAATTTGATTGTCTTACAAGAAAAAAATGCATCTAAATCATCCCAAAGAAATCAAGGCTGTGAACTGATTAAACTAACATATATCTGAGGTCTTTGGAAGACAAAAGGCAGAGATCAGGTAGGTGCACACTGAAGTCAGTTGAAATAAATACATAAAGTGCATGCCGATGTGATCCGAATGTAATAAATCAGTCATGTCTCCTTGGGAAGTTCTCTGTCGTACAATCAGGCTTTTACCACAAACCAACAGGCTTCGGAAAGGTTGGTGACAAAACAACATTTTATTTTATTTTTTCTACTTTAAAAACTTGAAAAGCATCAACCTTTATGTTTTTGGATTGATGGTAACTGCTTGTCAAATTCATCTGAGTTGTGATTTAATTTGGAATGTCCTCATCTATGGCCTTAGTTGTGAAGTTCATTCAAAAATGTCTTGAATTTGGTTGAGGGATGACAGGCCTACTGAATTAGAAAAGAAACAGTAGTAGAACATGTGATTTATGTTTCCCTTCTGTTTTTTTATTGTTCGTTTGAATGCTAAGGTCGGTTACATACGGTAAAACTGTCCTTTTTCGAACCAACACCATCCATCGATCATCACTCTATGCACTTTTGTGTTGGTCGTTGTATTTTTCTTTATTTGTCATATTAATTTAAAATATCATGTCTTCATCCACATGAGTCATTGTGCTCTGTCCTCATTTGGTTTTGTTTTATTTTCCTTTTCTTTTCTCCTTTGTTTGGACATCCATCATCCCGTAAAACATAAAACCTGACTTCAACGGCCTGACTAAACTTTAAAAACAACAACAACAACAACAACAACAACAACAACAACAACAACAAATGCTGCAAATTCAAAAACAACCAACCAGAACCGTCGGGCGCACCGCAGAACATCAAGTGC
>CAAKHB010003729.1:123935-135964 GCA_901007665.1 Aeoliscus strigatus
AGAACATCAAGTGCTCCAGCACCAGCTCCACCAGCGTCCTGGTAAGTTGGCAGCCACCGCCGATGGACCTACAAAATGGGATCATAACGCAGTACTCCATCAAGTATACTGCGACTGAAGGGGAGGATACCACGACACGCCATGTCGCCAGCATCCCTCGGGAGAGCACACAGTACCTTTTGGAAAACTTGGAAAAATGGACAGAATACCGTGTGACAGTGACTGCTCATACAGATGTTGGAGCAGGACCAGAGAGCCTGCCGCAGCTCATCCGCACGGAGGAGGATGGTATGTGTTCGACTAAAGCCCCGGCTGCAAATCCAGTCTCCTAACCCACCTTGTCAAACACTAACAGCCTTAATCTACAAACACCTACGCTTTTTTTCCGCCCACTCTGCCCGCCTCTAATTCCACTACTACTTGAAACTTTTAACCAAGCTTGGACTTTTTTTTTTTTGTACCAACTACGACTTCTGAAAGCACATTTTGGGCTTTTCCCCCCCCTCACTGCTCATGCTGCTCAATTTCAACACATGGTATGGCATTTTCAGTTGCAGGCCTCCAACTTCCAGTCCCACCTGTCATTTTTGACATATACAGATATATTTTTTGCAGTGTTTTTTTCGATGGCTGCTTTTGTACAAGGAACTTGGCAAAATAAAAAAAAAATTAAAAAGTTCTGGACAGTGGGAATAATAAAAAAGGTGGAAGATTTTTTTTTTTTTTTGAAGGCCGTTTTTTTAAAATATTTTTTTCCCTTCATGTGATAATCATTTTTATTCATTTTTACCCCCCCTCCCCTGCTTCATAGCCAAAATTCTTGTTGTGCTTCAAGTCTTTGAAACACTTGAAGCCCCTTTTGGCTCCACTTTTCTATTTTGGCAAAACACATTTTTATTCCATGTTTTTAAAACCCGCTCTACCCATTTTTAATGTTTCACAATTAGGTCAGTTGTCAGACCTGTTTTTGCTGTTGTTTTTCCCCCTTACCATTGTTGAAATATTGATGTCATGCACTTCTTGTTGCAGTTTACTGCACTTTTCAGATTTTTTCTTTTTTTTTGGCAGTACTTTGTGCAACAACTTTGGGCAGCATTTTAAAATAGGGGATGAGCTTCTCTAGAGGTTTGACCGTTTGTCCTTCTATCCCATGGTGTTCCTCCAGTTCCTAGCGGGCCACCTCGTAAAGTAGAGGTGGAGGCTGTCAACTCCTCATCAGTTAAAGTGATCTGGCGCTCGCCAATGCCCACCAAGCAGCACGGGCAGATCCGAGGGTACCAGGTGCACTATGTCAGGATGGTTAATGGGGAGCCCACAGGACAGCCAGTCATCAAGGACATCCTGATTGATGACGCCCAGGTACGACTCCCTCCTCAGCCACACCGCTCAGACACATAATCACTTTCTCTGTCCTCTTTATGGAAATCACAGCATCATGTGAGAATTATTGAACACATTTACCTGCTACTGCTTGTTTTCTTTCAATGGTTAGTGACTGAAGACCAACCATTTTCTGGCCAAGTGATTAATGTTTATTCTTAGCCTCATTTGTTGTCTCTTTCTTTCCATATTCTTGCACCACAATCAGTGGGAATATGATGATTCAACTGATCATGTGAGTAGCTAAATCTGTCAGACTTCCAGTCTTGTTTGCCTTTGCTGTCATCTCTCTGCATGAATGGCATGTGTCCATCACACAATCTGAGTTTAAAGAATAACTTCT
This sequence comes from Aeoliscus strigatus, assembly GCA_901007665.1. NCBI lineage: Eukaryota > Metazoa > Chordata > Actinopteri > Syngnathiformes > Centriscidae > Aeoliscus > Aeoliscus strigatus. Next base: position 125,659 of record CAAKHB010003729.1, read on the forward strand.
GAACAAAGAAATTCAAACCGAACTTGACGTTACAAATCTGTTTGTGTTCAGTGTGGTGACAAAAGAACAGACTATGCAAACAAACAACAGCCTTGTCAGGCTCGTCCTCTATATCTGAAGCACGCCCCGCTGAGAGAATGTGTCTGTTTTCTCCTTTGTGACGTTTACCCTGACATCACATAGCACTTTTAGCCCCGTACTCGCTTGTAGCCGCGAATCAGTCGGTGAGTGCGCCACAGTTGACGTGTGTCATCTTTACAGGAAATGATCATCACAGAGCTGCAGGCTGAGACCACATATTCAGTTACCGTCGCTGCCTATACCACAAAGGGCGACGGCGCACGCAGCAAACCCAAACTGATCACTACCACTGGCGCAGGTAAAACACTGTTGGCAGACTCTCTCTCATGAAAAATACAATCCTGCTTTGCAAAGATGTAATAAAACTCCATTGAATCCACTGGCGTGGCTCTGCCATTCGTCAGAATGTGGAGACACAACGTATGACTTGTCACATATGACCATGGTGCTTCATAATGTTGATGTCTTTTTCTCCATTGGTACCGGCGTAGTTCCTGACAAACCTCGGCTAATGGTCAGTACAACCAACATGGGCACCGCTCTCCTGCAGTGGCATCCCCCAGCGTCGACCCACGGCCCGCTGCAAGGCTACCGCCTTCGCTTTGGCCGCAAGGACGTTGACCCTCTGACTGTCATTGAGTTCGCTGAGCGGGAGAACCACTACACCACCAAAGAGATCCACAAGGGAGCCTCATACACCTTCCGCCTCTCAGCGCGCAACAAGGTGGGCTTTGGTGAGGAGACCGTCAAAGAAGTCACCACAAATGAAGACGTTCCAAGCGGATACCCTCAGAACATTGTCGCAGAAGGGGCCACCACCTCCACTATACAGGTTACCTGGCAACCTGTTCTGCTGGCCGAGCGAAATGGCCAAATAGTGAAATATGCTCTGCAATATAAGGACATCAACAGCCCGCGCAGTCCCTCGGAACTTTTCATCACAGCCCCGGAATCGACAGTGATCTTGGATGGCCTTAAGGCAGATACCACTTATGATATTAAAATGTGTGCCTTCACCAGCAAGGGCTCTGGCCCCTATAGTCCAAGTGTCCAATTCAGAACACAGCCTTTGGATCAAGGTAGGACCAGTGCCTGAACCGCGTTTAGCCTTAACCCGTTAAAACCTGCCCGTGTGCAGCTCTCTATCGCCTGCCCGTTTCCTCTGAAAGCCTCAAAAGGCAGAAGCACGGAATCAACAAGAAGAACTCTGTAATCAAAATGCTTTCCAACTCATAGTCCTCACACACTAACAATTTCTTAATAACTCACCCGGAGTAAGTATGTGTGTCTTTTTGTGTCTCGTCATTCAAGAAAAGCTCGATCATTAAACTCAGATGTTGGTGTTGGTAAGAAGGTAAGAGGACAGTGTTTAGTTAGTTCAGTGTAGCACTCATATTATCATCCTGGTGTTTGAAGGAGACTTCCCAGGTAAGCGACGGTGTGGTACGGAGGGTTTTTTGTGTCTAAATCACCTGCTCCCCCTTTCTTTTAGCAGTGTTTGCAAAAAATTTCCACGTGAGAGCAGCAATGAAGACGTCGGTGATGCTGACGTGGGAAATCCCAGACACCTACAACCCAGCTCAACCTTTCACAGTGAGCCCCATCTTTTCCACGTCTCCTCTAATCATGAGAAATGAATCCCAACACATACACCAAATCTTTACGGAGCATCTGCCTACTCCTCGACAGATCCTCTACGATAAAGGACAGAGCGTGGAGGTGGACGGGAAGCTGACGCAGAAGCTTATCACGGGTCTTCAGCCTGAGACACAGTACTCTTTCCTCCTGACCAACCGTGGCAACAGTGCCGGAGGACTGCAGCACCGGGTGTCAACCATGACGGCACCGGACATCCTTCGTACCAAACCCTACCTAATCGGCAAGACAAACTCTGATGGTATGGTGGTAGTGGAGCTACCGACAGTGCAGACTTCTGAAAAAGTAAGGTAAGTAACCACGTTGACATATTTCGTTTCAGTTACTTGGCCGATGATTTATGGTTAAAAAGGTTATTTTTGAGGCTTTTAAAAATATGTCGCTTCCCGCCCACACACACACGTACAGACAGACAACTCCTGCAACACTGGCCTGTATTGGTTCTGTGTGGAAAATGTAAAAAATCATCCATGCAAATCAATGGTAAAGTTGTTGCAGTGGTTGCTTGAATATGTCGAAAACCACAGTGACAAGCAGTCAACGATTGTCTGAGTTCATCCCCCTGAGATTCTGACTGATGCGTTGTGACTTGCAATCAACAACTTAATTTCATAGCCGACCTCATACTATCGCCACAACACAGTCATTTAAATTCATCCCTACATTTCAGGGCAGTATCCACTTCACCTCATTCATTACATGCTGAAGCAGCCCGGCCCATTTGGGCTCTCTGCTCTAAGCCCCGGAAAGTCTCTTGTAGCCTTTCGACAAAGCTACGAGCACAGACGATTGTAGACTGATTCTTCAAACACATCTTGGTGGCGCTGGGGGTGGGGGGGGGGGGGGCTTTATCATGCTGGATGCACTTGGCCAGCTGTGTCCGATGCCAGCGCTTAAGCTAATTGGTTTCTGATTAGCGTGTCACACTGTGTTTCTGGCTAACACTAGCTCGTGCAGTGCCCGGACAAAATAGGATAAAAAACTACATGTCAGTCAATTCTTATAACACAATATAGACAAAATTGTCCCAAACAAATGAATAAAAAGTACATGCTCATGGGGCAATGATGCAGTTGATAATATTAATGTGCTGTTCTTCATATCTAATTTCAGGGCATATTACGTTGTGGTGGTACCTCTGAAGAAGCAGCGAACTGGCAAGTTTTCCAAGCCCTGGGACAATCCTGATGAAATGAATCTGGAGGAGGTAGGTGGAGGCTAGCAGGAAACAAACAAAGACCTTGCTGCCCTGTTGTGTTGGAAACCGATGGATGCACGTTTTAGCAGGATGCACATCACTGTGGACACACGCTGTCCTTTTCTCTCAGAACTGAAAGGAAAAAGTTGAAGCAGTTTAGAGGGCAGGAGGAATATGAGATGAGCTGATTGACACAAATAGCTGCAGAGAGCGCTGTTCATATGGAAATGAGAACATGAAGTAGCCATCAAGTGCACTGCAAACTCAAACCCCTTCCCCACCTCCTCCTCCGCCTCTTTGCGTCTGTGGTAATTACCTGAAGAGCTGCATCAAGCCTTCATTCCGCTCCTCATATCATATAAGCAAGGCTACCGCGCAAAACACTTTATAACTTTTATATTTAGCCAGTGGAGATGATTCGTCTCTACATTCCAGGCGTGATTAAATGTGTAAGCAAGTGAAACACTTATACGTGACACGTAACTCTGAAGTATAAGTGGCACATGGATTGTGTCAAATACAAAATCTCTGAAACCTGTTTCAGTCTCTTACCGGTACAGAAGAGTGTATAGAAATGTCTAAAGAGTTTATTACAGTATCACAAATCAAGTAACAAATAGTGACTTATTTTACATCAACTATATTCTGTTGCGTAGACATCACATGTCCAGACGGCTGAAAGAGAACACACTCTTTTTTCATCTGGCACTGGCTTTTACAGCTCGTGCCCACAGGCCCGTGTCTGTAGCCTTGACCGATGGCCCAAAAGTCGCTGCCACTGTCAGAATTTATTTGTTTGTCAATATTTGCACTCACCTTTTCACAACTTTTCCCAAGGGCAAGCTAGATTTGGCCGTGTTGACAGGAGGGATGATTGAAGACATTATCGGGCCGCACCAACAGCCCCGCAGCCAAAACAGAGCACACACAAGAGGCGCACACACCTGAACGTGAATGACAGGCGCACGCACTGGGCCCACACACACACACACACACGCTCATCGCGTGCACACGAGCCAGAGATATGAAGTCAGGCGCCTAACAACTAGCAGGATATAATTAGCATAATTAGGATCTGCACTTTGTGCTGAAGTTCAACAGCCCAGCGATACAGACATGGATGAAGGGCACACATCTTTATTTCTTTCAGCCTTCCTCTTCATATTATTGCGAGCTGGGGAGCAGAGGTGATGATTTGACTAGGAATCTAATTACCTGAGGACACGTCACATTTATTAATCTCTGCCAGCCGCATTTTAATTTGGCGTTTTATGACACTGGATAATGTGTATTCTGAAGCCATTTGTTGACTCTGTACATAGCAACACATTAAATTAGGTTTTACAACAGTGTGACTCGCGTAAATCCATCCTTGACTGTATTTGTTTTCATTTTTGTCCATTTGAATGAGAAGCAGCTGACGATTGTATCGCCGAGGCAATTAACCAGCTATGTTCATTTTATGTTTTCTTTTCAACTGTTTGCTGGATAATCCGCCAAATCTTTTATAAGATGGAGACACATGCAATCTTTTCATCTTGGGTCCCATTTTCATAAAAAAAAAAAAGATAAAATGAGTCATTAATCTTTTCTGTAATGCTCCCCGCTCCTGCTATCTGAATCTTCAGTTTGGCAAACATGATTGACAGATATGGATATTTTTTCATGCGTTATCTGTTTCTGCCTCGCTCTCGTCACCAAAGCTGCTGAAGGAGATAAACCGAACGAGCAGAGGCCTCCGAATTCGCAGGCAGGCAGAACCCAAAGCCTACATTGCGGCCTACTTCAAAGTCCTACCGAAAGAGTTCACCCTGGGAGACGGCAAGAGCTACGGAGACTTTGACAACAAGCAACTCCAGAACGGCCAGGAGTACATCTTCTTTGTGCTGGCTGTTCTGGAAATGTCTGAAAATGTAAGTAGTCCTGTTCTGGATCACATCCTTTCCTATTTACTAAATCATATTACTATCGTATACTAAAGATCACCTTCCCATGAGGTTGCACACCACTGGACCACATGTTCTTTGTGGTGGAAACTGTACGTGAACAGACAAAAAGTGGGAAATGGCGTGTATCTTTGCAGCGTGTGAGCCCTTAAAGAGCCGACTCGGGCGTATAAACTTAAATCTGGTCAACGAGCCGTCCGAAGAAGCCGACCCTCACCGCTTTGAGGCGAGAAACCCCTTAAGACGGTAGCTGATTGCAAGAATATCTCGATAACAGGGCGTCTCTCTAATTGCGTCCCCCGTCCCGTCCACCTTATCTCCTCTGCCGCAGCTCGTGTGTGTATGTGTGCATGTGTCTGTCAGGATGGAAGACCAGAAAGCTGCATGATGAGGCAGCCGCAGGCAAGATGATGGATTTGATGAGCTGCAGGGTCTATATAGCGCTGCCTCACACTATCTCAACTCGCCCTGAGTTCAGGTAGAGTAGAAATGATAATGACTGGCAGCCGGGAATCGCTAATTCGCCCTCTTAAGCATATTTTCTTCCCAAAAGATGATTTTTTTCTCTTTTAATCTTCTTAGAAACAGTTCAATCAAGGCTGCTGTTTAGAAGCGACGTTAAAGATAATTTGCAGAACTTTAACTTGGGAGAAATAACACCGGCAACGTGTTTCTGGTCACGCAGTTTCTGTCAGAGTCTCATGAAATATTTTGATTCTCATTAAAAAAAATTCCCCCAGTGAAAGTGTAAATCTGTCCCATGTTATAGCTGTCGACAGTTTTTACCTCTAGACACTGGAGAGTGTTTTCACGGCTAATTTGTTCGAAAATATTTCAAGAATTGTCAATATTAAGCAAATACCATGAAATAAAAAGTACATCAATGGTATGATATGACAAGTAGCCCGCTAACAAAAAAACTAGAAAATAAATCAGTTTGTCCAAAGTTGAAAACGGTCCCGTCTGGTTTCCCCCGCCTCAGATCATGTACGCCACCAGTCCCTACTCCGACCCCGTCGTCACCGCCGAGATCGACCCCCAGCCGATCATCGATGAGGACGAAGGCCTGATCTGGGTGGTGGGCCCTGTGCTCGCTGTTGTCTTCATCATATGCATTGTTATTGCCATCCTCCTCTACAAAAGGTGAGGGCCTGCACCACCTCCACGTTTCCCGACAGACCACACAAGTACATGACTCACACGCCGCATAAATACTGCACTACGCTTCCACCGCAAAGGGACGGTGGTACGCGTCTACTGAATACACATGATTACTTATATATGAGCGTTTAAAATTCATGTGTGAACATTCACCATTCATGTATGACCAGTCAGGATACAACACTGGTACAAATGACAGATGTGTAACACATTCAAATGTAGCGTAGGCTCATCACGCCTCAGGTCGATTGATGTCCCGACTCCCCATTGACCCTTCGCTCTCAGCGGCACATCCACTTTAAATCTGGATCATAGCTCGGATTTCCTCCCCCGAGCTGAAAAGCCATCAAACGCAGACGCCCACGAATCCTCACAAAGGCACGTGTGTTGACTGGAAGTTGATCAGACACACACCCCCCCACCCACCACCACGCACACACAAAAATGCAGGCACGTATTTTCACACCACGTATTTTCTTTGCCGAAAGCCCCCAGTGATAGCCTGCCCTCATGCTGTCACTGCGCATCAGTCAAGCGTGGGAGTGGAGAGCTTTGACTATATCTGCTGCGTGTGACTGTATGTGAGGAGCGAGGCCTTTGGGCCTGGGCGGGCGTCCCAGCCTCGCTAACCCTCCCCCCTCCTCTACCCCATCAGGGAACCCAGCTCTTGATCCCGACTCTGACCTTTTGCTGCTTTCCCCCAAACACACATGTACATATCTGACCATGCTCCAGTTTTTTTGTTTGGTTTTTTTCGCCCCAACCTTTGCTGTCTCTCAACTTTTTTTTTTTTCTCCTGTAAATATCCTTAACAGAATTTCACTGCGTTTCCCCTTCACTGGAAAATGCAAAACATCATGTGTGCCAGGCCAACAGCAGTGTCATTCAGTCATTCAGAGGCCGTGCACATGTGAATATGTGCCTTTGAAGGAACGGATGAAACAAGTGTGAACTAGTTTGTTTCCGTTTGTGGCCGGAGAAGATTCACTCATCGATTAGGGAGCAAAGTCAGTGTTGAGCAACCTTCAATGGAGTTTTCGTGACAAGATCAATTTCTGCTTGAGTGCTCGTCTTTTGCACAACAAAAGGCGTCGGCCGTGTTGTGTTGACCTCCGGGAGAGGAGAACAGCACGCAGCCTCGTCAGAGAGACACACAAATCGGAGGAAATTGCGCACGCTGACGGATGAGTTTCTGTTGTCAAATTGATCGCTGGTCTAAAAATAGCAGCCATTTTAAGGATTTTACGTGCTGGTTTTTAACTACGTAAGTGTTGTGGCGTTGATAATTGCCCCCAATGCGTGAATTTGTCTTTTTCTTGAATTTAATAAATGGAAAATTATGGCAGGAAACAGACAAACGCAGCAATTAGCAGACAAGCGTTGTCTTTTATGCTTGAACAAGAAGCAATCAGCTGTGACGGCACGCAAAAGCAGCAAGATGCAATGTCGAAATCTTGGTTTGCACCTGGGAAACGGGAGGGTTTTGAAACAGAGCCCTGCGGCAGCGTAACTGAGCATAATATCTGACATGAAGCATCACTAATCTCATGTGCAAAGAGGAAAAACAGATATGATTTGTATCATTCATTGGCTAATGCAGACAGACACACAACTAAATTTGAAGAAAAGTTTCTGTAAATTCTCCCTTCACAAGGACAAAGGATTACCACCTAATGATGTGTCAATATTTCTTTTCCTTGCTGACCAACGGAGCAGCAAACCAGACAGGTAAGAGCAGAGAGAAAGAAACTCATTTTTTTCTGAGATTAAAATACAGGTTTACAAACAGAAATTGTTCACCCACTGTGTGCTTTATCTCGACCAGCAATGAGGCTCCAAACCATGGATAATGCAACTGGAATAGATTTTTTTTTTTCTACTGTTTGGATTTTGTCCAAATCGACAGAGCAGACCGGGAATCGGATCACATTTATCATGAGCTTGTCGTGTACGTCCAGGTTTATTTACCTGGTGTGAAATGCATTCAATTAAGTACAAAAGATTCAAAAATTCGGGAAAAGTCATTGAATTCAATGGAAGGTTTAACTTTGACTTGAAAATGACTGTTTAGTTAAAACTACAGCTCTGTCTGTCTAGTGACGAAGCACATTTACTGCTGAGTAAATGTTTTGGTTGTATTACGCTGTGAGTAGGTACGATAAGTGTCACAGTTGGAGAACAAGCGACTGTTTGTTCTGCAGAAAAAGGGCTGAGTCAGAAGCGAGGAAAGGAAGTCTCCCCAACAGCAAGGAGATGCCGTTGCATCACCCGACGGACCCCGTTGAGCTTCGACGTCTCAACTTCCAAACACCCGGTAAGTGACAGCGACAGTTCTATGCAGTGTGGGATGGAAACACCACCCCCCCCCACCGATCTGATCCTGGATTGATTCTTAACTGGAGGTTTAAAACCGAGCAGGAGGGCGGGTAGACAGCGGACAGGTGCAAAGGGTCACAGTCCTCCCAGGTGGCCGGAAATGCAAGCCTGACAGTTTCACGGCAGCTGTCATGTTACGTGTGTCATCCGAACAGCGCAGCCTTAACACGGAAAACACTGGATGACACAGCGGAAGGTAGACGAAAGACAACGTGTTCCAGTCGAAGCTGTAGTTTCCTCCCTCCGACCCGACGTGCCGAGCTGAGCGGTCGTCTTCGAGGAGACAGGTGGAACTGCTGTTGAAGTTTCTTTGCTGTCGGACAGGTGTTCACAGTAATGTTTGTGATATCGAAGCCACATTTTTTTCGGGTCAGCCAGTGCAAAAGGAGGATGAATTATCCCCGCAGGCTCATTTCTATGATTTTAGAACCATTACGGGCTTTTTCATCCTGGCAGACGAGTACTTTTCCTTTTGGCTCAGAGTGATCTCAACCATCCTCCCACTCCTCTCAAGCGACCCCCCCCCGAACAACAGCCCTGCCAAGAGACAGCATCTTGGCTCTGCCGCTATTGCACAAGGACCAAAGGTTTTTTTTTTTTTTGCCGACCACAAGCCCTGAAAACACTTCAGCAATAGGCCGCCTCTTTCCGATACCCTCGCTAGCTTCCCTTTCGCCTCTTTTCCCCTCAATGGACAATCTCATCTTGAGGATGCTTGATGTTTGAGTGACAGCATGTTGGAAACATACTTTCATTGTTCCCCAGTGGTTGGAAATTGACGTTGAGTAGCCGGCTGCAATAGAAACACCGTTCTCCATCTTTGAGAGAGATGTGACTGAGTGGGAAAATGAGGTCCTGCTTCCATTAGCTAATGCCCACTTGTGCCAGCAAATGTAAGAGCAGCTCCATGTTTGTGGGGGTTTGGGGGTGTTGGGGGGGGGGGCACATATGGCACTTAAGTTGCAGAACTTCTAGGCCACGGGCACATTCAGGAAAACCTATTTCAATGACTACCAATGCTGCCCATAGTAGGAAATGTCAGTCCCACCTTGTCAAAGTCGAGCAAATGTGCAAGCTGAAACTTTATTCAGCAGTGTACGTACGAAGTACATCACCGTGTCAGCACCGTCAGGTGACAGCGAATGTCAGATAACATCCGATGTTGGCTGCCAGCGTCTTTGGACTGTGCTCCCTCCCTCTCTCTGTCTCTCTGTCTCTTTGTTGACGGAACAAGCACAGTGGCCGAAGCGAGCGTCCTGGCGTCATGTTACCGGTGAATGTTCCGTTTAGGACCCAGCTCCGTCTTGTCACGTTTCAATTTCTACCTTTTGTCATCACATTCCCCTGTCGTCTGCCATGTAATTGCTTAGCTCGCCGTTTCCTCCACAGGTACAGGTGCGCCGAGTCACCCCAGTAACCTCCATTTGTCAAGTTAGTTGGTCTCGATTATGCATTTGACTTGATTTGTTTTATTTTTAGCTTTAATTTCCTTCTTTTCCACCCAGTTTTGTAATTCCACCCCACTTCTAATCCGCCTAGCGTTAATGCTACGTCATTACAGGAGGCGGAGTCTGACAATGACAGCCTGAACACATGTCATCGCCCAAATCAGACTTCAACATCTGGCCTAACATTCTGAATGTTTTCTTTGTTTGTTGGTGGGGGTGTCTGTCTTACTGTCCCGCTAACTTTCCACCCCAGCTTTACGTGTGAATAACATTCTTCTCTCTCCGTAGTGAGAGTCGCAGTGGGGCAGTTGTGCTCTTTGACCTCTCACTGGCTTCTGTGCCCATATTCTCTTGTATGAGCATGGCCACTGCTTTGAGTGAACATCTAGCCTAACAAGAGTCACTCTTCCACCCCCCCCCCCCCCCCCCCAAACACACAC
>CAAKHB010003729.1:136030-154247 GCA_901007665.1 Aeoliscus strigatus
CTGTACGGGTTTTTTTTTTTTTTTTTATTAGGAGCCGTCAGTCTTTCCCGGCACACTTTCCTCTGCACGTCCTTAATTGCTCCAAAATAAGGTCAGAAAATGGGCGGCTGCCAAGCTGCCCGATCATTATTGCAGCTTAAACACATTAAATTCCAATTTCATCGTTTTTAATAGAGAGCAGAGACAATTTTGGAAGCACATTTAAATGACGGGTGTTATTCGGAGCAAAGTCGGCGCCAGTGTTTCAGCACATTTTCACAAAGATGGAGTGTAAACCACCACGTATCCGCAGGTACAGATTTACAGTTTGGACTCTTTGACAGGAAGTAACTGTCAAAGTACAAACCCTATCTTAAAATGAGGAAGTCAAAGGCAGGGCGGTGTGGTTTCCGTTCCAGACTGACAAATGAAACATGTGGGAGCTCAAATTTGAGAAGATGTCTTTTTTCAGGGTGAAGCTTTATTTGCGGACCCATGTCGTTCCACTTCCATCTGACTAACTGGTCACGTCACATCTTCTTTTCAGTCCATCGACCCTGGTCAGCAGTTCACCTGGGAGCACTCCAACCTGGAAGTCAACAAACCAAAGAACAGATATGCCAACGTGATTGCCTACGACCATTCCAGAGTCCTGCTCTCTGGCATCGACGGTACGCCGCCCACCGACATCCTCCCAGCCCGTCGGCTTCAATCGATCTCAGGGCCGATCAGTTAGACCTCGGCAGCTGTGCTGCTACATAAGCTCACACCCCTGCTCATTGGCTTTCATGCCTCAGGTGCTCGCAGGCAAATAAATGGCTTTTGAAATAGGCAATTTTCCCCTCGCATTGCTGAGGTCGGCATTCAAGTCTGATTAAACGATCCCGTTTGTATGGGAGAGATGCATCTATCGCTCTTCTTACGCTTCCTCGTTTACATTTGGTGTGACGGGAGCATGTGCTGCTTGAGCCTCATTCACACCTTCACACCACGACAGTCAGTCACTACACTTTACTGTATATATTACAGTTTTTTGGTGAAGAAAAAAAAAGACATACAAGCTTATATGCTTCTGATAAGTGAAAGGCTGTTCTCAGTTTTGCCAACTACTGTGCTGTCTCCTCCACCAGCGTGGTGGATTGATGCCAGTGCAAAGCTAACTATTAAAAACAAGTGAAAAATGCGACAAAAACAAGAATTTGAGGTCTTCTTGGAGTTGAAAAAAAAGGATCCCAGCCTGATTGTTGATGGAAGTCCATTTGCACAAGCACTGCGGAGCCTTTGTGCGACAGCGAGGAGATCTCAGCCAAGGGGCATGAGGGACTCTCTCTTCTCCCATCTGAGGCATCAAGCAAAGCAAAGCCATTTGGCAGGCGCCGCTTCCATTGTTTACTTTGATTGGTCTTTGACTAAAAAGGGATTTGACATGAGAATCTGAAGCAGAGATGGATCGGCGTGTTTGGAGGACGCGGAATTCTGCTTTACTTAACTTTTGATGAAGCACCTCTCACCACGTTACCTGACCATCCCACAGTCGCTTTCACTGAAGGAAAAATCACACAGATTTACTTATTTGATTCATCGGAAAAACAGCAACAATGAGTTACGTCTACAGTTATGCAGAGAAAGCACTCAGTGACATCCCAATACTTCTAGAAACGCCAACCTTGTAACCAATTTAATGCAACTGCTGCGACTACAGCTGCTAATCTCCAGCTGTATGCCCATTACCATAAAAACCCTGCTGTTCTCCAAAGATTCCTCTGCTTTTCAAGAGCATTGAGCTGTGTTGCAATTTTACATTGGGAAAAAAATTATGAATTCATACAAATCCTGAGTGACAGAAAGCACAAAGGCACAATCCATTTGTGAATGTGCATTTAATAATTCGCCTCATTTTCATTAAACCACATTTTCTTTTTTTTATGTTTTGTTTGTTTTTTTTTAAAACCCAAAATGGGCTTAATTGCATTTATCCCATGTCCATCATTGAAATGTACAACTGTAAAAGGAGCGTGGGATGAAAATAACGTGGGTGGTTTTTCAATGCGCGTGCATTTTTTTTTTTCTGTTTGTCGCATAAGTTACCTGGGAGTAGAAGGGAGCCGGGGGAGAGGAGACAGTTGGAGTGAGGGGATTCTCTGAGACGTGGCGTCCATGCAGATGAGACTTATCTTGGTCGACCATGTGTGCACGGAGCCCCTAAACTGCCAGTCCTAGAGCATTGACTAGCTGTCAGCTCTGTCTCTTTTCCCCTGGAATCAAAACGGCTGCTGTGCCTTTCATTTAATACAAGCAAAGGGGAGGAGAGGAGAGAAAATTGTTTTGCTATTTGTTGTTGTTGTTGTTGTTGTTGTTGTTGTTGTTGTTGTTGTTGTTGTTGTTGTTGTTGTTGTTGTTGTTGGCGGTGGTGGTTGTGGTTTATCTACACTGGAGGTGATAGACTTTTACAGGCCGAGTGTGATTTATTTACAGTTTATTTTAAGGAACCATTCAGAAAATACTCTTCCCATTTAAGAGACAGACCAAGTCCCAAAGAAAGAAATTCACAACCCGTCGTGTGTCTTTTCCAGGAATCCCTGGCAGTGACTACATCAATGCAAACTACATCGACGGCTACAGGAAGCAGAATGCGTACATCGCCACCCAGGGGTCCCTGCCAGAGACGTTTGGTGAATTCTGGAGGATGATCTGGGAGCAGAGGAGTGCCATTATTGTCATGATGACAAAACTGGAAGAAAGATCCAGGGTGAGAATCACTTCTACCTCCAAATATGGACGTGTGTAGTATGTGCAGTATGTGCATCGTGTATATGAGTTGAGAACATGACGGGATTAAAAAAATATTAAAAATAAAAATATATACATATATCTATAATAAAAAATAATAACAAAATAGTAACAACTGTGACACCTATACCAGTTCATGGAGGGTCAAAGGTCATTCTTCTCCACTCTTTCACACCCATTAGTGTTCCAATTCATGACATTTCACGTTGGCTCCATGAGCGATTGACATGTTTAGACCTTGACGAAGAGCCTGGAAATGAAACTTGTACTCACGATCGCTCACAAATCTGCAAAGCTCATTTATTTCTGTGTGAAACTTTGCCCGTTTCCTCGGAACTAAAGAGGCAGAAAACACTCCTCGCTCTGTCATAACAGCATCCTGCGAGAACCACCCCCCCCCCACACCCACCCACACACACACACACACACCCCTCCCCCATACCATTATGATGTTTGACATTTGTAGTAGATAATGTGCTTTTGTCGCAAACATCTTTCACATCAACAGTCATTCGCAGGGAGTCACTCAAGCTGGCTTTGTAGGTTTTTGCGAATCAAAAGGCGTCAGTATTTGCATGTAAACACAATTACGACTCTATTCGGTACTCCAGGGGCCGGCTGCGTCACACGCTGAAGATTTGCGACTGTGTATGAAATTGTGTGTGTGTTGTGTGCAAAACAGCAGAAATGTGTGTGTTTGTGTGTGTGTTTTATATCTCCCCTTCTTAAACCATTGTACTTTTATAAATCTCAGTCATAATGACAAAGCTGTCCATGCTGTAATGTTCCAACAAGCAGGAAAAAAAAACGTCATCTATCAATCTATCGTAGGCGTATCGTAGTAAACAATGCAGGTAAAATCCAGTGTGTGAATATTAAATTCAAGATGTTTAATGTGTGTGTGTGTGTGTGTCCATGCTTGGACCAGAAAATCCATGTGTGGTGATTAGCACCGTTTGGACGACGTGAGCGAGGGCTGTTACTGAGTTAGCCCTCGATTGTTTTTTGTTTTTGTTTTTTTCTCGGCAACACAACCAAGTGTTGTCAGCTAAGCAATAACGCCATAATGGAACCGTGTTTTATTGGCCGCTCGCAGGGGGAAAGAACGCCGCACACTCAAACGGCAATAAAGCTGAGTCTGTAGTATGATGGAAGCCGGTTACCTCTGTAATTATTGAGCGTGTCAGGACAATTAATAGCGCCGCTGTGTCTATACAAATATGTCGGGCTGTTTTATTGATTAAGAAATCATGTACTCAGCAGGAAGGCAGAAACATTTATTTGGAGGTTATTTGACAGCTCACTCTGTAAACACGCTGCAGAAAGTTTGGAAAAACGACCTCCACCTTCCGTCCCTGACCTTGAGCTTTGTCTCCTCAATGAAGGTGAAGTGCGACCAGTACTGGCCCACGAGGGGGACGGAGACATACGGTCTCATCCAGGTCACCCTGCTGGACACGGTAGAGCTGGCGACGTACTGCGTCAGGACGTTTGCGCTTTTTAAAGTAAGCACATTTGCTGGGACCCGAGGTGAACCGTCGCTGGGTGGGGGCTGACCTTTGTCCTTTCCTCGTCTTCAGAACGGCTCCAGCGAGAAGAGAGAGGTCAGGCAGTTCCAGTTCACGGCTTGGCCGGACCACGGGGTACCGGAGCACCCCACGCCGTTCCTCGCCTTCCTGAGACGGGTGAAAGCGTGCAATCCTCCGGACGCGGGGCCCATGGTGGTGCACTGCAGGTGAGGAACAACACGGCTCCCGGTCTGCAGAGGTGCAGACAAGAGAAATATCCTGAAGCATGAAATTGATTTTTTTCTTCTCCATTTGCGGCGCTGAGCGCATGAATGTGTATGACGGAAACTACAGCGCATTCATGGGTTTTTTTTTTCCGAGCTTTATACCAGAGTCGTTTCTGTAAATGTGACGTGGGGAGATTTTTAAATCAGACGTGAACCAGAGGAAAAATGTGGGCTCAACAAGAATAAGAATATTAGCAAACTTCCCTCCGGGGATTAATAAAGTCTTTCTGATTCTGATATTTGACAGGACATAAACTGTAAGCTCAAACGACTCAGCCCACTAGGTTTCACAGACGGCGTTTTACATCTGAAGGTGTCTGCGAAAAAGAGTACGAGTCTCTTTGCCCTCAGCAAACATCTCCTCCCACGCGCAGCCGCGTGCAGACCTGTCGTTTTCCCCTCGCTACGCCACTAACGCGTCGCATATCAGTAGCCCACAAACTCCTCGGCTTATCCCTCTGGGTTATTGCATCTTATACAAACAACTTCCACGGCAGCTTCGCGTTCCCTCAGCTCCATCGGCGGCCAGACTCCCAACAGAGAGAGCGCAGCACCGACTTCTGGCGCCATCAGAGGCTCGGCGCCGACAGGGAGCGAGTGACAGGAGGGAGACGGCAGGAAAAAGGAAAGAAGCGGCGACAGCGAGTTTAAGATACCAAGTTGTGTCAGAAAGCGACAGAAAAAGGGACGGCGGATTACGGGAGATTTAGAAATACCACACGCTGCAGTTAATTAGAGCTTGTTGCCGAATGGCTCCCAATTGAAAATCATAAGTTTTTACAATGAAGCAGAATGCAGGACTTAATGTCAGTCTGCAGATGGGAGCTTTTAATTCCTCTGGCTCACTATCAGATAGAAACAAATCCTCAATGAGACACGTTCTTTTTTTATCTCAATTTGAACTTTTTTTTTTTTTTTCCCCTAATTTGCATACTGGCAAAAACAGTGCTGGAGACGGTTTTGTGCTTCTGAGTCTCGGTACAAAGACGAAATATGTGGCTGGATGATGTTCGTGTGCCTGCACAAGGGCTGAAACAAATGCTCTCCATAATTAACACAGTCTCTCGAGTGGCTGATTAATTAATTTGGCGCTAACATATGCAAAGATGATTAAATGTAATAAACAAATCAAGGATGTAGTTTTAGTTATTGAGGAAAAATGTTTGATTTTTTTTTTTTCCATCCAAGTGTCCTTTCAGCAGCGGCTGAGGGAAGGTGGGCTGTTTTTGTGTGTGTGTGGGGGGGTCTCCCACGGACACCAATGGGTGCTTTGTATACTGATGGCAGTGTTTGACGCACTGAGATTCATCATCATTGACATTTGACGTTTTTCATGAATTCCTGAGGTAAATTCTATGGACAAAAAAAGGTCGAGGGGTGGACGCTCACATGGCCTCCTCAGTGCAGTTTATGTGAGGTTGAATAGAATCGAATGAGATGTGACCAGTGTCACAGAAAACTTACATGAAAATGGTTTTCTTACATAATTACACATGTTTTTCCAGTATATTTTAAACATCAGGGACAAAGTTGTTCATTCACGTCGTCAACACTCCAAGGCTAGAGTCATAGAAGCAAGAACAACATGACCGTTTGACAATGATGAGTGCAGTGGTTTGTATCCGTCTCCTCCATTCAAGAGTGTTTCTGCAGCCGAGTTAACACTCTCACAGGGTGCGATCACGGCGTGTCTTGTGATATCTGCCTGCCGGTGACATTATAGTGCGTTTCCCGCTCTCCTCATTCTCGCTGTTCTCACTAACCCCTCAGGTCAGGGACTGTTTTGCTCCTTGAGCTATAAAATCTACCCAGGCGCCGTAAAAGGTCGCAGAGGAGGTCAAGAGGACATGATTGAATGAAATCAAGATTGCGACTTCGCAAACTTTCGAGAGGACGTGAATCATTCCCCTTTTTACACGTTTACGAAGCTTTCTTGCCTTCTTTTGGTTTATTTCAGTCAGTCAATGTTACTTTTAAAATGGAATTATGTATGTTCACAAGTGACAGCTGAATTTATCCAATTTAAAGATGAGTGAAAATATTCTGTAAACAGTGATTAATGATAATCACAGTAAGCAGAAGAAAAGATGTATAAAATAACATCCGTACCATCCGGTTGTTATGACGACAAACGGCCGCTGAGATGCAGCGGCTTGGCGATACATCACGCGCTGCACATGGCCTGCACATCCATCAAGCTGTACGGAGCGTCTCACAACACAAGTGACGCTAATAGAACGCAGGAAAGGAAGCGCCGAAGAATACCGGGACGCAGATCCAACTGTCGTTCATCACAGCCTTGTTTTGGTCATCGGGCTCGATGGGGATCAGCTATGGAGGTCAGAGCCGGGATGACTGAACGCAAGAAAGTAGTTGGCAATAACTGACCTTTTGTTTCACTTTCCGCATTTTTGTTTAGGAACACACTCATATACACACGACAAATCATTATTGACTCCGGTCTGTGTCGGTGCGTGTGTCAGTGTGTGTGTGTTACAGACACGATGACAAGTTAGCTGACAGCAAGAGATTTAGTAACAATACATATGTAATTGCTTTCACTGCTCCTCTTGCTTTATCTTCCCCAGAGTTCGTTGCAGCTGTTACTCTCTCTCTCTCATTCACTGTTCCCCAAAAAACTTCTGGAAAGCGTGTTAGTCTGACACGTAATGTGTGTCGACGTCCAAAGCAGCTGGTCTCGACTGTCTGAAAAGGCAGTGTCAGGTCATTAGTGCAGTCAGTCTGCCAGCGGCCCTTTTACTGCCAAATGCACTGACGCCTTTCACACACACACACACACACACACACACAGAGCTATCAATGAAAGAATTCATTCGTGCTCTTATATTTATAAGCAAATTTGGTTAATATATATTCTTCAGACAACTAATTTGACACAACATAACAATAACTGGCAGCCCATCTCCCTTCTCTCTCCCGTCCTCATTACTCTTCTTCCCTCAGTGTGCAGAGCTGGGTGCTGTCATTCTGTCGCTTACATGCTCGCAGGTCATCACTCTCCCGCATTCAGTTCTGAGCTGTAACATGATTTCAATTGAAAACAGCTGGGAGGGCATGGGGGGGGGTGGGGCTCCTGCACTTTCTGCTGAGGTGTTCGTAGACCTGGAGGTGACCCGTCCTTTGCATAATGCGTTCACATGTATTTGCATTCTCTTTCACTCGCATGCACTTTGTGAAATCACCCTAAAGCGGCAAATACTTTTATCCAAAAAAACACCAAACTTTTGTCTCACTGAGCCAATGTCAGCCATTTTGTCAGGCAGATCATTTGTCGGAGCCGACGACTCCCACACGTGTCTTTATTCCATTCGCAGCGCGGCTCCGCAGCAGCATGGCACATTAACCACACTTGGCCCTCGGGGACCATCTTTAGCGCCTCTTGAGTTTTTCGTTCCCCAACCCTTCCCTCGTTCCTCAGAGCAAATGAAAAACAAATACTCTATCAGGAGCAGGAGGCACAAGAGCACCTCATAGGCATGTCAGCTTAATGGATTCAATGACCTATTTACTTTGGAGTGCCAACTGCAAGGACTTGTCTTGTCAACGCTGCTCTTTGCAGGAGAGTTAACGGACAACATTTAACACCAGCCTGTCGCCTCACGATGAATAATTTGTCATCGGAACACGTCTTCTCAGCCAAGGCCCGGGCTATTAAAACATGTGGGCGAGTTAAGAAATTTGTCTTAACAAGAGAGCTACATTTGTGCATCAAGTCACAACAACACAGTTTCCTCTTATGTCAGAGTGTTTTGTTCAATTGTGCATTTTTACATTCACGCAAAATGTGCCAAAGTGAAGCTTAATGAAAACACCTGCCTTCCAGTGCCTCTTCAAAAGCTTTTATGCCATTTTGGGTGCATTGGGCTAAGCTAATGGCGCTAATTGAAGTCAGTCGCTCTTCTCTGAAGTTGCCCGACATAATAACCAGTCCTGAAACTACCTGCAGTTGTGGTAGCAGCGCATTTTGGAACTCAGAGATGGAGGTTAAATGTTGCTGTTGGGTGAGCGATTAGCACTGATGGGTTGGAGAACACAGGTGGGGTCCAAAGGGGAGACGACACTGCCGCGCCAGCAATGAGCCCGCTGAAGACTGACTGCCAAACCCACTTCTCCACACAGTGGCACTTCAGGTTTAATTACATTTGCAGCCAAACGGTCAGTCTTACAGCGGCAAACTTGGCAGGGGAACTTTGGGGTGTGGCCTCATCTCTGCAGCTGTAAAAAAAAAAAGGGAGTTGTCCCTCTGTTTTATCACTGCCAGCGGTGTGGAGGACCATTGCTGTAATTTGCGAGGGCCATAATCACCTTACAAGTTGTACGATGATTTCTTGGACAATCACACCTAAGAACAACGCTGTGTCTTTTTTTTTTCCTCTGCAGTGCTGGAGTGGGACGCACGGGTTGCTTCATCGTGATTGATGCCATGATGGAACGCATCAAGCACGAGAAGACAGTGGACATCTATGGGCATGTAACACTAATGCGGGCCCAGCGCAACTATATGGTGCAGACAGAGGACCAGTACGTGTTCATACACGACGCGCTCCAGGAGGCCGTTAACTGCGGCACCACTGAAGTGCCCGCAAGAAACCTGTACGCCTACATCCAGAAGCTGACGCAGATAGAGGGTGGCGAGAATGTTACCGGCATGGAACTGGAGTTCAAGGTACAAACTTGTCGACCCGGGCATTGGGGGAAATGGGGCCGGAGAACGTTCTGTGGTACTAACATCGAGAGAAACTCGTGCTGTGTCGCTAATCGCATACTTCTATACTTCAACTTAGTATTTTGAGTACATAAGTGTGTTCACATTATATGCAAAAATGTAGTGCACTACGTTCACTCCAATGGACGAAAGGTTAAGTGTGGATCGACGAACACTTTCAACCCTAAACAGCCATCATCTTAAAAAAAAACGGACACTCACAAACTGCACTGCAGGTAGGAAGGCGGTTTGTGACAATGTAGACGACACATGAAGTCTGACGCTGCGTAACAAACGGGGGATATCATCCAACCGATGGAATACCCGCGAAAGCTAACGTTGCTAGCTAGTAAACAGCGGTACATTTTCAGGCGTTGACGCTGTGCCGTATGTTTGGTGCTTGTGTGTGATAAATTCACTGTAGATTGAGGTTTAAGACGCGAGGTCAGAGGACTGATGCGTTAAATAAATATTCACATAATGCAGCAGCTAGCGTATTGGCAGTAAGTTCCAATCTTCACGTCATTTCCCGCAAGTGTTGATATGAGACAGTACGACCCTGTCGAAATTAGCACACTTGGCGAGTACACAGTACACAGTAGAAGAAGTGTACTGACGGAAGTATGCGATTTGAGACACAGCATCAGCTTTACCATTAACTTCTACAGTCATATGCCGTCATTCTTTGGCAAGTCCCAGCACAGCTCATCACTTCTCCAGTTCCCTTTCGGCCTGTGAGACGACGTGGGGCCTGTGGTTTCCTCTGTATTCCATTTAGCTGACCGCTTTGTGAAGCGCGACATGGGAGAATTCCCAGTATTTGACTTCCCTTTTCCAAAGCTACCCTCCTTGCGTAAAGGGTGTCTCGGTGCCAAACACAGAAAACCAGAGGATCTGAGCAATACACTCTGCATTTGTAATGAGGCCAAAGAAGCGTCCTGCAGCCATTTGCAGTCTGTGCTGATGCTGGATACAAGACATTGCCTTGCTTGTCACGCGCATTCTTACTTGCGTTGTGATGGATGTCGATTCTACTAAGAGATGATAAACAGGTTAGATTACATTTCACTTGTGTCCACTATCACCTCACTCGGGCATCCATCTCCCTGTCGTTTTATCATAAGAAGTTGTTTTTTCAAGCAGTAGGAGAAATGCTTTGATTACATGTCCGTATTCCATGGTGACGGAAAAACCTACAGCACAGTACAGGAGAGTGTTTGCCCAAGTCTTTGTCTTCCAGCTTCACACGCACCTGGTCACCAATGGAGGAAAGCAGCATCATCTTTAATGGTATCTCTGTTTCCATTTCAGCGTTTAGCTAACACTAAAGCCCACACGTCCCGATTCATCAGTGCCAATCTCCCTTGCAACAAGTTCAAGAATCGCCTTGTGAACATAATGCCATACGAGTCTACACGAGTGTGTCTTCAGCCCATTCGGGGAGTTGAGGGTTCTGACTACATCAATGCCAGTTTCATTGATGGGTACAGGTGAGCACACCTCATTTCCTCTCTCCCTCTTTTCTTCACAGTGGATTTGTATTCATATTATACTCCCACAGGCAACAGAAAGCCTACATCGCTACACAAGGACCCCTGGCAGAAACCACAGAAGACTTCTGGAGAATGCTCTGGGAGCACAACTCCACTATTGTCGTTATGCTCACCAAGCTTAGGGAAATGGGCAGGGTAGGCCAGCTTTTTATTCCTTTTTTTTAGTCTGGTTACGAATCAAGATACACAAAGTCCCATGAGCTATGACAAACTATGGAAGCATGAATTCAATGACAACTCTTGGGGACATAGTGAACCTGCACACGGGTGTGTCAGCTCACAGTAGTTTTCTGTGTTTTTTTCATTCCAGGAAAAATGCCACCAGTATTGGCCTGCCGAGAGGTCAGCCAGATACCAGTACTTCGTGGTGGATCCCATGGCTGAGTACAACATGCCCCAGTATATCCTGAGAGAGTTCAAAGTGACTGACGCCAGGGTGAGCAGACGCCGTTTTTAGTCCAAACGCCATTGTGTAACACTGGGAATCGAGCTCGTCGATTGTTTGACAATGTTTAACTGAAGTAAAGTAAGAATAGTTTCAACCACTGACATGGGTGATGACGTGCCAGTACTGACATTTGGCTCTTGGGGTTCGGCGGTCATATGGTAATAAAGTAACCAGAGGCGTCTAAAAACAGCTACATGTCCACTTCATTTACCGGCATCAACAAATTATGTGGCACAAGAGTCACGTACATGGTTCTGGATCATTTCTAGGGATATATATCTAAGTATACAGTATATCCCTAGAAATGATCTATGACTCTTGTGCCGCCATGTAATTTGTTTATGCCGGTAAATGAGATATACTACGCCTCAGTCATATGTCGCTCACTCTCTTCGAAGGTGATGGATAGGACACAGAAGCTCCTAACGGCTCAAAAAAGGTGTTTTACTGATTTTAAGAATATACTGACTACATCTGTTTTTGGATTGAATACACGGACTGGATCCTCTGGAGCGTTTTATGCCAGAATGTTAGTGATTAGTGGTTTTACAGGTGAGTTTGCATCAATTGATTCACAAAGAATAATGTTGGAGTACCTACTTCAACATAGCCGCTGTACTAATAGCATAGCGTGTACTTAATGTTCCGACCATTCATGGGTTTGTCAAGAGGTTAATCAGCTGATAACAGGGTGGTGTTCCGGTAAAATGATATACCACCCAATCCTATGGCTGAGCATCATCAGTACTGTGTTCATATTTGGGGCGTTACGCCGGTGTAGATCGTCTCATCTGTCAGTACTTGGATTTAAACGACAGGATTCAACATGCTGACGGTGAACGCGCTCCGTGACCAGACGGAACAGACTCTTCTCAAAACATTTGTTTATCCCAAACTATGGCCCTGAGAGCAATGTACGCAGGAATATATGTTTGTGGAAATGATGACACATGTCAAAGTGTAAAAAACAAACAAAAAACAAATGTGGCAGCAACTGAGCTGCCAGACTTTTTAATTCCATCAAAGGCTTACACAGATAAATGGCGGGGGCTCCCTCCTTTTGTGCTGTGTGTTACACCGTCTCGTCAATGGGATTGCTTTCCTTATCAAGGGGATACAATATCACTTAAGTAATGCACACCCGCAAAGTCGATTCTCGGAGCACCCTGTTGAAGGTAGCACATCAAAGGTATTAGCCCTGTTTATACTCATGTTTAATACATCCAGGCCACTTGGATAACACAACTTTTTGGTTTTTTTTTCTCCTTTTGGATGCTTTAAACTGAAGGTTTTTATGAATGCAGTCTTCCATGTTAAATCCATGAAGGTGTGGTTCGGTAATAACCACATGGAAGACCCGAAGCCCGGCTGACAGTCGAGTTTTTATTGCGGTTGTACCAGATTTCAAACGGCACCCTCACTGCTTTCCTCCTGCCTCCTCACACGCTTGTTTCCAGGACGGACAGTCACGAACGGTCAGGCAGTTCCAGTTCACCGACTGGCCTGAGCAAGGAGTGCCAAAATCAGGAGAGGGTTTTATCGATTTCATCGGCCAAGTACATAAAACGAAAGAGCAGTTTGGCCAAGACGGACCGATCTCGGTCCACTGTAGGTAAGTTGACAAACAGCCTCAACTAAATCGGACTAATATATGTTGCATATTTGGCTTCGAGGTTCCTCCTTCCCAGCACGAAAAACTGTACTGGCGAAGGGCTCCGTTGTTTTTTTGTTTAAATATGTATGTGCTTGCTCCGGGCTTCAACATTTGCCCTTTTGACATCTCCTGCACAGCGCGGGTGTCGGCAGAACCGGAGTTTTCATCACCCTCAGCATCGTGTTGGAGCGGATGAGATACGAGGGCGTAGTAGACATCTTTCAGACAGTGAAAATGTTGCGGACACAGAGACCAGCGATGGTGCAGACAGAGGTGAGGGTTTTTTTTTTGTTTTGGTTTTTTTTTGTCTTCTATTTTCCCTTCTCTGCTTTTCCACTTGACTGCCCCCTCCCCCCAAAAAAACATGACTCACAAACTGCACTGCAGGTAGCAACGCGGTTTGTGACAATGTAGACGACACACGACGTCATTTCTCCTCATCCCTTCGGAGGTCGCCTGCAAGTTTGGTTGCAGAAAAAAAAAAAGTGCAGACCAAATGGAGGGTGAAAATGTTTTTGGTTGAACAACAACAAATATCAATGAAATGTGTATTAATATCAGTCCAAATGTACTGTTGAGGAATTGGTGTGTGCAGACTCACAACTTTT
This sequence comes from Aeoliscus strigatus, assembly GCA_901007665.1. Taxonomy (NCBI): domain Eukaryota; kingdom Metazoa; phylum Chordata; class Actinopteri; order Syngnathiformes; family Centriscidae; genus Aeoliscus; species Aeoliscus strigatus. The sequence continues at coordinate 149,584 of CAAKHB010003729.1, forward strand.
CTTTGTCCACAGGATCAGTACCAGTTCTGCTACCGGGCTGGGCTGGAGTACCTGGGAAGCTTTGATCACTATGCAACGTAGAAGACCCAGTATTGGAAGAAAAAGCAGAGGCTGTTTTGGAAAGAAAAAAAACCCAGTTGCGCCTCTCTTCTGAGCCATAAATTACTGCTTGAGAAAGAACTCCTTAACTCCTTGCTAACAACTCCTTCAGTGTTGGATGTGTGACATGACTCGTCAAAAAATGAAAAAGATGATTCCCCCCCGGAGGACCAAGTGTTTCCCGACCCAAATAAAAACTGACACACACACACACACACACACACGAGGGAATCCTGACTGTTGAAGCATCGTATGGATTTTTCTTTTGTGCTTCAAGGATTCCGTGGGTTTTTTTTCATTGTTTTGTTTTTTTGTTTGTTTTTTGTTGGAGCTCATAAACTGAATGAAACAAACTCAAAAAAAGTAAACGAACAACTATGACATCAGAAACGCATCAGTGAGTATGAACTATTACGAGAGCCGTCGGAGGCACACGGGACTGCGGGCAGAGAGAGAGAAAAAAAAAACTGCATTGTAAAGAGGAAAAAAAAACAACAAAAAAACCAACAACAACAACGATCCGTTTCACAATCACACAGAAAACCATCAAAAAAATAAGACAATGCTTGGTCCACCACAACGGGACAGACTGGACAATTAGTAATTATGAATAAATTACCCCCTTTGTGTTGTCACAACGTCTATCATCTAAATTCTGGGAGGGGGCGGGGCTGGGATGTATGGAATTAATAAAAAATGATTTATTTAGTTTTTTAGTACTTTATTACACAGCGGATCTGTGCTTTTTTTGAAACTGTGTGAATTTACTTTTTTTACACAAATTTGTCACGAGGGGAAAAATGTGATGAAAACGGTATTTACATAAATGTTCTTTTTTTTCAAAGCTGTAGAACTGTTTTGATGTATGTGCTTTTCTGCAGAGACTCTCTTTGCTTTGCTTATTGTCGTTTTACTCGATTGTTGTTGTTTTTTTCTCCCCCCCTCAGTTTGTTGCACAGAATAGAATTCACGCTACCAAACTGATTTTTTTTTGTTGTTTTCTTCGTCTCAGCTATTCTTTGTTTTGTCACATACATGGTAAATTCTCTAAAAACTCCCGTAAGATAAACTGGGGCTTTGTGGAATCAACAGGGATGAGCAAAGTATGAAGTTGCTGCTACCGATTATCTTAGTTCTTCCATGACAGAGTGATAAAGAGAACTGAATGAATTGGATATGTTATATATACATTAAATATATGCTACATATAATATATGGATTGTCAGATATGTGAATTATATATTAAAGTATACATATAACATAAATATATTGATAAAGTACATAATTTATGAGTAAAATCCTGTATGAAATGTCGATGACAGCTTCTAAACAGAGCTGTGTGCTGTGGGGAAACAAAGTGATTTTTCACTGGAATGCACATCAGTAGGACAACAATTGTATTCTGATTCAGTGCATCTTTTCTTGTGCAATAAATATGTCTTTTTTAGATAGGGTCACATGTGGATATGTTTTTCACTCACGACATCCGTCCGTCCACCCCCACCACCCCCACCACCCCCACCACCCCACCCCCGCGCCCTGCAAAAAGAGAGGTCTTGGTGGGGAATGTCAGGTGCCGGTCAAAGCATCGCTGGAGCTTTTTCAAGCTCTCTCTCTCTTTCTCTCGCCCCCTCCCCCTTGCTGACTCTCTCTCTCTCTCACACACACACACACACACTCTCACACACACACACACACACAGTGTGAATGACACTTCACTGCTCCACACAATAGGGCAAGGTACATGGACGTCCCGTTCTTGTTGGTTCTTGTAAAGATTTTTGTTTTTCATTTTGCATTTAGAGTGCCTTATATTTATGCCTGTTTTTTGATAATGTTTCATTTAACATATTATTGTATCGTTTTAGTCGTCGAGGCATTTAGTCTACATGTAATTTACTTTTCATTATGTCACACGACAAGATTATATATGCAAATAAGAACATTTTAAGCGCGTATTTTTGTTTTTCCTTTTCAGTGGCCTTACTGTGGCTGAGTGAATTTGGAATAAAACAGATATATTAACGTTCAGAAAAATATATATATAGATATATGTATTTAAGAGGGTCACGTAAATCTAGATATTATAAAGATGGCGTCTGGAATTTTCACCACATCTTTGCATCCGTAAACGTTTTCTGCGGACGTCGACATGGATTTGGTCAAAAACGAATGGCCCAGGTCGTCACCAAACGTGGTTCTTCTCCAGGCCTTAGTTTCAAGTCCACACGTGTCATTCCAGGGAGCAGAAGTGGAGCAGATATAGAGAAAAACAAGAAAGTCTGTGGTTTTATCTGGACAAATCCTCAAAAAAAGGTGTCTCTCTCCCCCCATTTTTCACTCGGGGATTTCCGTCTGTCTGTTTTCACGTTGAGCAGCATCTCACTACGACACACTCTCTCCGGTGGCTTTGTGGATGTGCATTCCAGGTCTTTCTTTCCCTTTTAAACTCAAGCAGCTATGGTTTTATTTCTGTGAACTGCCTGACTGTTTGTCATTTGATCTTTGAAATATAAAAGTGCTATTATTTAACCTCATGGCGGCCAATGTTACGTTGTTATTCTTATTTGCCCATCTCTCTTTTTCTTTTATTACGACTATTCTTATTTTTTATCAGTTTTATTTCCCATATGCAGGGTCGAACCATTGCAGAATGGCCGGAGCCGGCCCGGGTAGGAAGATTTGCACTTTCTCTATCTTTGTACTATGCACTGCCCTATTGATTCTAAACCCAACAAGATATTACTTGAACCCATCGATAAAAGAATCTCTTCAAACGTTCACTTTGTGTGTATGTAAATAACACAAAAAAGGTATTGAAAAAAAAAAAGACAAAAAAAAAAGTTTGTGGCAAAAAAAAGCATCCGTTCTGATGCCATGGTTACTCCAGCAGACGACTTCAGAAGAATCTGCCCCCCCCCCCAAAAAAAAAACCATCTGTTCTCGTGGCTTTGCCATTCAAGCTTGGAGTGTCATTAACAGAAATAAACGTTGTGTTCTCTGCTCTCTCTATCTATCTCTCGTCTGGATGCATAGACTGAAAATGACATAATGAAATTGTAAAAAAAAGGGAAAAAAAAAAAAAAAAGGCTTGTTAAAAAGTTCATACAATTACCTCTGATTAGTTGTAAGCGTAAATTGTTTTTGTTTTCTCTGGATGAAAGGAGTGGTTTTTATTTTCTTACTTAGGTTCTATTGGTGGCGAAAGACGTCTGTATAAAAATCCGTTCTATGCTGACACAAGTTCCATTTGTTATAAATGAATTCTATTAAAAAATGTCCGTGTTATGCACTGGCGTTTCACTTGTTTCCCTCAGCCTCACTTTGACTCAGGAAGACAGATGAAGCTATTTTACCCCCTACTGCTCTGGGTCCAACGTATTACCCACAGCTCTCTCATGAAAACAGAGACGCGCCGCATTTGAATAGATTTCCATCGCTCTGCTTTTTCTGTCGCTGATGTCAGCTGCAATGAATCATCCGGAGAACCTTTGACTGATGGAGTGCCACGTTTTCGGAGCTGTCCTGCATTCGCTCGCCCCCTCAACGCAGATGTAAAACCACAACTGCACTGCAGTCGACGTCATTCGCACTATTTACACTTTGTTTTTTCCATTTGTAGCCTTTTTTTTTCCTACTTTTTGTATATTTATTCACCAAACAAATGCTATCGTATGTTGAGTCAGAGCAGTCTTGGTTCCCAGCAGGGTGGGTGTACGTCCTGCACCCCTTGCTTGGCCCCTGTTCTTAAAAATACGCTGTCATGTAGAGGAATCTTCGACAGACAAACTTTCTTGAAGCCACTCCTGAATATCTCCTGGGACATGTCTGTGCTATAATTGAAACCTTCTAAATGTGTTTATTCATACTATTACTGCCGTTTCATTCATCGCAAAACCTACTTTGATTGGAAATACAAAAGACAGACGCTAAATTCTAAAGTATGATATGACCGCAGATGAGAATTGCATGTGACATGTAGCAAAACTGTTCCCAGATCACCGCGTGGCAGCAGCAATTACAGCTTCATCTTGTTTCCGACCATTTGATGGAATCTGGGCGAGATGAATTTCTACATTTCTTGAGCAATCACAAGGAGGAAACTTATACTGTCGTCTCTGATTTTTCACTGGAGACCGTGTCGAGCAGATGCTCCGTCTCAGTCCTCTCAGCAGATTTTTTTTTGTTTTGTTTTGTTTTGTTTTTTTTTTCGTGCCAATTTAAAAAAAAACAAAAAACGACCGGGCTGACGAGTCATTTCAACCCTTGTTCGTCCTTCCCATGTGCTCCGTTTTCCTCGTCGGAACCAAACGGAGGCATGAATTTATTTTTAGCCCATCGACAAGCAAAGGCCAAACAAATCTGCACGTGACGGTGGGTGGAAGTGGTTGTGGTCCTGATTAGAATTTGAACACGAGCAGAAACCGGAGCTGTTGCTGTGATTACACTGAAATCTGTCCAGAGCCTCCATTTAAACGTCCACGACGTCCATTGTCGGTTTAAGCTGAAGGCGTCGTAGTAGTTTCATATTCTTTTTTGGTGTCAAGTTCACCCCCCCCCCCCCC
>CAAKHB010003731.1:0-15030 GCA_901007665.1 Aeoliscus strigatus
GCACATACCTTTTTGTGAATGAAAGGAACCTTTGAAGTACTGGGTCAAAGGAAATACTGCTCAGAGTTAGATTTATAAGCCTGTGTCGGACGATCACTGTCAGACGTCGTCTCAACATACGGCCGACACAAACCTCAATACCCACTTCACAAACATTCCCACTTCCTGAATTACTCGATTACTCAACACAAATCTCGAACCCTCGACACACAAGGATACATCACTACTGTCATCTCTGTTCTGAAGTTCTGAGAAGTTCCCTCAAAATACCCCAATTTTGAGTCTCTGGTACGATAAGCCTACATTTCCCACCTGGAAACACTGGTCACAGGCAAGAGGAAAGGTATTTGTACAGAAATGGTCGCCAAGAAGAATATTTTCAAACCTAAGAAGAACGGACCCAGCGTGGGCGATTTCATCGCCGCGACTATGGCCGCGTCCAGGGACCGCAGCGGTACGTCCCTGCCTGCCCTCAAGAAGGGTCTGTTCGGCAGAGGCTACAACGCACCGAAGAACAAGGGCCACGTCAAGGTCGCTGTCAAGCGCATGGTGGCCAAGGGAGCCCTGAACCAGGTCAGAGGTACCAGCGCCTCTCGATCCTTCAAGATGACCAATAAGTTTGACCAGTTCAAGAAAGGGGCTCGTAAGCACAAAGGGGCCAAGAAGCGCAAAACAGCATCAGCCAAGAAGAAAGCACCCAAGAAGTCCAAGAAGAGGGCAGCACCCAAAAGACGCAAGAAAGCAGCAAAGAGACGCAAGAGGGCGACCAGGAAGACCCGTGCAACCAAGGCCCGGAAAACCCGTGCGAGGAGGGGGGGTAAACGCAGATCCAAGAAGGCAGCGCGCAAAAGGAAGTAAAGCGCTCGTCTCCTTTTCAAACACTGACACTCTTTTTACAAACAATGACCACATGATGGGTTATTGTGGAATGTACATAATCCCAACACTGACAAATATAAATATGTGATAACAATCAGTATCAGTCTACAAGTTCAGAAAACTAGGTCGAAATGGACAGAGTTTCTGAGAAAAGGACTCAAACTCCCGTTGTGAATATAGATTGATCTTGTATATGTGTCTGTCTAGATTGATTTCTTGCATTTTATTCATATTTTTGTTACCTGTTGTGTATGCTGCATATTAAACTACTTTTCTGTTTCTGTTATATAAGAATAAAGTTGTGTAGTGACTTGGTAGTTGTGTTTACAATGACAATGTCTGTTTGAATAAAACTCTTCATAAACGAGTCCTGTGCTTCATGTGCTTTCTATTCAAACTGTACCTCAGGTTAATTGTTGGAAATGAGAACCTAATATTTACTGTTTTCAACTTGTTTCAAGCAGCTTGAATGAGACTTTCAGACATTTTCACAGCAAACCTCCGACTGGTTGACTTCAACTTGTGTTCCACCAACAGGTGAATGAGGCCGAGCATGTCCGAGGAAGGACTGGACGAGTCATCGACCAATCAGTGCCGCCGGCAGCCGCTTCCTACCACAGAAACATAACAGCTGATTATGAGGTACCTGTTCCATGTTCAGATGGATGGATGGATAGATTCACTTTCATCATTATTTGTTTGATCAAATGAATTACATAATTCTATTGATGAGGGATTATGGGTGATGTTCAATGAAATTTGAACTCAATGAGCTTTTTAAGAGGCTGGAACATCTGTTGTCATACTGATTGGTATATTTAGTCACAATTTGTGGCAGCTATGCCCTGGTAATGTGCGTGTTTGTGTGTGTGTGTGTGTGTGTGTGTGTGTGTGTGTGAAAGTTAGAATGCATCTGTGACTGTGACTCAATTCAACCAATTTTTTTTAAAGAATCATAAGATAAGATGTCAATATCCTTTTCATCTGCTGAGACATGAGCCACGTCTGCCCTCTACTGACACTTCAGCGCCATTGCAGCCTAATGGAAGACTTGATTCCTCTCTCTTAAAGACCAGGAATATCACTATCACATCCTGAAATCCTGAAATGACAAAGATGACCAAGACCAAGAACTTTAATCAGAGGATTGTGCGTGTGTGTGTGTGTATATAAACTTGTTTGCATTTTTCAAGTACAGTTCGAAGTGCTGAATACTAATGTAAAACAACAAAAAGTCACACTGAAGGAAAAGGTACATCCAGGCAATAACAACATATAAATATATTCATGTTATATAGTTATAATATAAGTTGGCACATTCAACTCGTAAGGCCATCTGAAGATTCAGTCTAAATCTCACACTCACACACATGACTGACACAAAAACAAAAACACCATGAAAAACACAAAACAGAACTACTAACATGTTAGTTGGGTGTGAGTCAGCAGGAGAGTACCGCTGTTAAGAGCTACGACGTTCCTGTCATACTTGGTCCTCATGTTGAAACTAAGGCCGCTCCATGTTAGGAGCATTTCATAATTTCATAATTTGTTTTATTTGTCGGCAAACGATGTCCAGCAATGTAGAATTCTCAGACATGAGTCTGATGGACAGCGATCCTGCAAAGGAAAGTGTGGAGCAACAGGAGGAAATGCATTGCTTGTGCCGTCAAAAAAAAACCCTGGAGGAGCGGTGTCATTTTGTGGTCTGCCATCGCTGTGAGACTCAGTAAACCGTCTGCATACTTCGCTTTGCAAAGTGCCAGAATTTTAGTGCGACGATAAACGACAGCAGATCGCTACTTTTTAAAAACGTTTTTTGGATTTCAATAAAAGGAAAAATACAAAAATGTAAAAAAAAAAAAAGACTCAGCCCCATCCATGTACCAGATCTGGTTGAGCAGGTCCCTGTCGTACCATGTTGGAGTTCAAACAAAAGCAGCACTGGGATTAAAAAAGAAAAAAAAGGAAAAAAGGGGGCCATTGACATGAATTCACCTTATTGAATGCCAAAAAAAATGCCATGTCATGTCATGCAGCTGAGACACATGCTGAGTGATTCATGTGTTACAATCCCTACGTCACTGCCAGTGAACTGAACTATGAAGCAGTTCAGTTGCCGGTTCAGAATCACTGAAAAAAAAAAACAAGGGAGCACAGACCTCCACAAATGAAAAAAATGTGGTAGTAACGGTTTCTCCCTGGGCCTGTGCTGCGTAGTTTAATGAAAATTGGCCGGTTGTTTTAACGTGTCATCCTGCTGACAAGCAAGACAAACCCCAACAACAACAAAAACACCTCGGCAGAGGTAAATACTGTGTTTTGTTTTTTAAAAACCAAGGACAATCTAAATGGACCAGGGAAATATTTGTGCTTAGGTCCACGATGTACCAGAGTCGAATATTTGCAACAAATCGTCCACAGGAAAAGTATTAGATCCAAAGAGACATACAGTCCTTGTCGGGGTCCTGATCCAACAAACGTGACCTCCCCTAGGCGTCCTTGTGACCCAGATACTGCGGTCGAGGGAGACGGCGCAGCACGAGTGTGCAGTGTATCAGCGAAACCTGCAGGGGGGGCTAATGAGCTCAGTTCACCAGCAGGACATCCTCATATGTTGTTGTTCTGAAGAAATGAAAGAAGTATTGCAGCATTTGTTAACACATAATACATGATGTCTTGAAACCAGGATAATCATGTGAAACCTTTTGTTGAACAATCCTTTGATTTACAACAGAAACAGAACAGAAATGTACATGTCTGCTTACTTTAGCAGACAAACCCCATTTCCCCATGAAAGAAGATTCTCCTTCTTTCTCACCTGTCACAGCAGCAGAAGAAGGAGCACGGTGAGGTTTCCAGACCCCTGAACTTTCCTGAGCTCGGTGCGTCCGTGCATTCTGCGATGAAGGCGTGCAGGTCTGTGATGTGTATGGGTTCCTGGGTCTGGTGCTGTTAAAAAAAAACAAACAAACAACAACATGGATATGAATATGTATGAATCAAACTGTGTGCAAAGTCAGATCTTTCTGTTTGTGCATATCGGGTTAATACGCATCAAATAAAAGCGCGATCCCTGACCTTGATGGCCTCATAGGCTCCCGTGATGAGCGCGATGAAGAGCGACAGCACCATGTAGATAAAGAGAGAGATGAAGGTGTACAGGTACACCTGACTGAACAGCCACACCAGGGTGCTGCTCTCCTGCATCTCAGAGAACGTCACGAACATGTCGTCCCCATTTATCAGGGAGAAGAGGCACTCCGACACCATGGAGAGAGAACGGAACTGAGGGAAACAAAACCGTGAGTGAGCTAAATCAATCGTCCGCAAAGCTGACAAATGGAAAAGGAGCGATTAAATTCAACAAAATGTCATAAATCTGCACATAAAACACCCAATAATTACAAGATGGAATTCAATTCACTGTATACTGTGTTCTTAAATGACTATTATTTTGTTGATAAACATAAAAATGCAATGTGTTCAGTGTTTGCAAAGCCTGAGCAATGTTTGACATATAAAATTAGGAAATAATATTTAAAATTAAAAAAAAAATCTTAAAATGTTTCCCTCCATATTATAAATAATTGTAAAAATCGTGCTAATCTCGATTATTTCTTTGACAAAAATCGCACCTGTAAAATCTATAATCATGGCCTCCCTAGTGACTGACACAAGATCTCCTCCACTCGAGACTCTGAATCTAATTTTGTACAGAGAAACAGTTTTGTTTTTCTTCATTTTGTGCTGTAGATGGAGCCAGAGCACATGTATCTATTCATCACCTGCCTTGTATTTGAAGGAAACCTGAAGAAAAGTGACCACCATGTCACATTCCTGTCTAAAACAGTTTTTTATTTTTTCACCTTAACATGGTACGGTCCCAGCACGATCCAGCCACAGAAGCAGTAGCCCAGGTAGATGACAGCAACACAGCAGCAGAAGCGAATTACATTTGGAAACGCTGCTCGAAGCGTCACGATCAGGATCTGCAGAACGCAAAAAGGCTTTAGATCAAACTGAAACGGGACCGCAGGCGGACAGCTGTTCTAAGGCTCTCACAGGCTCACAGACACGACGCGATCAGTCGACCGGGGCTTGGATCACTTACATTGTACTTCTGGAAGAATGTGAGGTAGCGAATGACTCCCACCCACACCAAGAGGGTGGACGTCCCCAGCAGGATGCCACATAGATCATAGGAGGACATAGTCTGTCATGTACAAAACAAAGAATATTACCGATGCATTAGTCTAAATGTCGCTCCAAATTGTTCCAATAATCAAATCAACAAGACAAGGACATACCTTGGACTCAATGCCCATTTTGATGACACTTCCAGCGATGGTGAGGGTGTCGCTGATGATGAGGAGGATATACCAGCCATTAATGAACTCTAGGCGGTCTGCCCAGCACACTTTGCGATCTAGATTTTCCTTGAAGAACTGCACAAACTCCTGAGAGACAAAGAGGATGTGTCGCACGTCAGTCGGACCAGAGAAATACACGTTTCACAAACTCATGACTTACTTGTTGCAGCGTGACACCTCGTAGAATGGAGCGCCCGCACAGCACCAGCGATAGCATACACACTAGAGCCACGGCAACGTCGAACGCCAGCCGCGTGTAGTTCTCAGCTGAGGTGTTGTACAGAGAAAACACATTTGCCCACTTGAGAACGAAACGGGACGGCATCAAACCTCGGTTTGTTATGAATCTCACACAGGTTTAACATCTCACACGTCTCACCCTGTCCGGAGACACTCGGGTCTCTACACTCCTTTATGGACACATGGTTTTCTAGACGGATCTTCACCTTTCCGCTGTGCGCCTTGTTGTCCAGCACGATCTGGGAGAGAGAGGAGGCCAGCAGACAACTCACTGTCAACAGTAATGCAGAAAATAAAGTGCCTTATATTATACGAGGGGGGCGGGGGGCTTGGCCACCAGGGGGCGATTTGCTCATTCGTTCAATCATTCATCTTTTTCTGCGTATTCCGGTTGCGGGTGGTGGGTGGTGCTGGAGCCGATCCCAGCTGTCGACAGCTCAACAGGGCCTCATGATGGACAGACAACCATTCACACTCACGTTCACACCTACGCGCAATTCAGAGTTACCCATTGACCTCAGCATGCTTTTGGAAGTGGAAGGAAGCCCGAGTACCCGCAGAGAACCCACACGGACACGGGGAGAGCATGCAAACTCCACACAGAAACACCAACAGATCAGGAATCGATCCAGGGACCGTCTTCCTCTGAGTGACGGTTCATTTTCAGAGTGTGTGAGTCCATTAGATCATAAGGATGTTCAGTGAGTCCTCTTTTTGTTATTTTCTTGAAGTCATCTTCATGAACCAAAACAAGACTTACAACGGCTACGTATACATGATGTGTTTTAATTCAAAATGAATTATTCTGAATTACTTTCCTTCCAGTTCACATGGAAATGGTAATTCGAATATGAGGTGTACATGGAAAACACGTTTGATCGGCTTTATTCGATTCCACGTGAGGTCTAGAGGTTAGGAAGGGTTCTGATCGGATTCACGTCTAACGGAAGAAATCAAACTCACTCGGATAGCAACAGCATGGAGGATCACAGTATTATCACCCTGTGGTCCGTGAATGAAGAACAGACATTTTTGTGATGTTTGTCTGTCAGAGCGTTCCTCCATGCTACTTGTTCCATAACTAGTGTCTGCTCCCGACCGGCGCTGACCGCCACCCGCCATCTCAGAATCTTTGTTTGTAAACATGCCCAGTAAATAGAATTCATTTAAAGAGCAATGAGTCTATACACCATCGAGGAGTAATCTTGAATTAGAGAGGAATTTAACCTCTTGTGTAAAAGCACTGATGGTGGAACATTCTTGAGCAGGTTGGTGCACCTGGATGTGTAAAGGCCAGAGACAGTTCTTGACCCTCTGACTGTTCATACAGGACTTTTTTCACTCACCATTATGTGAAACGTGTAGCAGTCTGGGATCTCATTGTTGATGATGGTCTGGATATTGATGGCCTTCAGCTGGAACTCTATGGTAACATTAATGAACCTTGCGAAAAGAAAAAAAAACAACAGATGGACCTTGAGAGAGAAGCAATGTTACACTGTAATCTGGAGAGGATGACTAAAACGGCCATGTTCCGCCTCTTGCGTTGGGTCAAAACACCTCTTGCGTGTCCCTATCTTTGCATTCACAGTTGAGTGAGCGTCTGTAGCTGCGATCGTCTCATTAAATCAGAGATAATCTTGCTGACGGAGGGCGGCTGAGGAGAAGTCAAAGCCATGTGAAAAATGAAGCCTTACTTGTGGAACTTGAGCGTAAAATTCTTGTAGCTGCTGGCGAGCGGAGCGGGAGGGACCAACAAGGGGTTCACACCTAAACAGTCTGATGACAACACACAACAAGGGAGTCAGGATGAGTAAATACTGGCTTTACTCATACCAGTAAGGACAAAACGTACGAAAAAAAAAAGAAAACAAGGAGTGGAATGTTTCAGATTTCTCAGAATGTGATATAAGGAGAAGTCATAAGTGTCATAATAACGTGTTGTAATATAAATAAAGTCAAACTTGACTGATAATTCTGCTTTTGCTCTTACTTCCTCTTCATTTAAAAAAAAAAGATCCTCAAGATTACCCATCCCGTACTTATTTACTTAAAACAAAAGACACCCATGACTACTTCACAGTAAGTCCAACCCTAGAGACACGCCCATGCTCAGCATGCCTGGCCCTTTGTGCTTCACGCCGTCTAAACAGGGCCCTCTACAGTACGTCTGGGGTTCCTCCTGTTCCTGGACCTGATGGATTCCTGATCTGCCTGTACGGAGTCACTCCTGCTGCCAAAACTTGTTAGACGTGGATGTGCTTCCTCATCCTCATCCAGGTTCCCCCAGCTGTCACTGACAAGGACAAAAACCCTCTTACCCTCTTAAGTACTCTTAACGAGTAATTCATGTCTTTTATTTTGCTATATCTAATTTATATAATAGCAAATCTGTACTCTACAACACAAATTCAAACCATCTCTTGGTACAGGGTCTCCTCCTACCCGTTGTTCTCTACAGCCTCCATCAACAAATGTCATGTACAGAAAGAACCCATAAGAGATGAACAGGGTATCGTGAAGTGGAGGCAGAGGCCAGCACGTCTTTCTTCAAAGTGCCGTACTGGGATGGTTTGTGCACCTGTGATGATGTGAGGGTCGATGCTGAAGGTGTCGTTGGCTGGGTCGATGCTGCCCTTCTTGTAGTACTGCTGGCAGAGGGAGAGAGCGCTACCGTTCACACCAGTTCCGTAGACGTACGCGTAGCGCCCCACCGTGGTTTCTGGTAAGGCCAGATACTGGAGGACGAGTAGAGAACTGCTGTTATTATCAGTTAGTTAATTCGAACTGCAATAGACAAAATAATACATATCCGGCATCTTTTCTTGTAGACTATGACACTGCTGCTTTGTACAAGTTGTCAAGTTTCTTTCGAGAAACGAGCGTCACGAAGGCACAAATCTGAATATGGTGTCTGGTTCATGTGCAGCTTTATGTTGAGCTTACATAGAAATTGTTCACATAATTAGCATAATCCTCATAATCATAAAGGAAATATAGTGTGTAGGAGAGCAGAGCTGAGATTGTTCTTTTGAATCAGGTGAGGAGGAGAAGTCCGACATCTAAAACACGCAGGGCAGTGGGTCCACTGCTCTGCAGAAACACGCTTGCATTGTATCCATGGCAACAAAACAACCTCACTCAGTGCCAGCGACGTACCTGCTCCACGGTGTAAAAGATGTGGTCATACACGTCTTTCTGCGTGTAAACAGCAAAAGAGGCGTCGGAGGACTCGTCATAGTCTTTGAGGAAGAGGTGCTTGAAGGTCATCGTGTTCTCCTCCTTGAAGGTCACCACCACCTGGTTACTGAGCCCGAACAGCACTAACTGCAAAAGATGGAAAGGAAAAAAAAACAGGCAGTGTGTAGCAATGGGAAACAGCTCGTAAGACAACATGATGGATAACACAAGACACACACATATCACATCCATTCTAGTCTTTTGTCCTCCAAACGCCAGGTCCTTGCCCCTCAAAAGCACAAGACCCACATGTGGTTTGTACCTCCATCCACCGACCATTGAATCGATCTAAAAAGCAGCAGTGGTCCACCAGACCCACGAACATTGGCTGAGTAACAAAAATATGAACAACATACAAGGGTTTAACCTCTACCGTCATCTTACTGGGCAGGAACATTTAGTTGTTTATGTGGATTATTTATTATTTATTATTTATTATGCAGTTTTGTTCTCTAAAGTGGGATGCATAATCAAGTCTATCACACCCTTAGAATCTCCAAGCTCACCCACCGACAATGCATGAAAGTAAAAGTACAGAGCAGAACTTTGTGCACCTGGCAACACATACCTGAGCTGTGACGATAATGATTTTAAGCAGCTGCAGAATCAGCTTATAGGGCTTGCGGCCTTTAGCGTGATATTTATCACAAGGGCTCATGAAGAAGTATTTCAGTTTTCGGCGAATGGCCTCCTCTTCCTGATCTGCCCCCACCCAATGCCCTGCCGTCGTCGTCGGGGGCAACTGATGGTGGCTGTGGTTGTTGCCGTGCTTGTTGACGTGACGGTCAAACTCGCCGCTGCTGTCTGTGGACCCGTAGTGGCTCACTGAGCAAGAAAGACCGTCTCGTTCTGGAAAAAGACAGACGAGGGAGTTTTATTCTGTTCATTCTCTGTTCACGGTTTGCACATGAGCACCAACACAAATTCTCGGTATGCTCATGCATACTTGACAATAAAACCAGGCACTAATTCCTGTTCTGATAATTCTTAAGTGAAAAAATGAATGTCCAGAACAACTTTCTCCACTCCTACTGATGGTTTTACACGTAATTTGGTCAAAGAAAAAAAGTACTTTTAGGGCTTCCATAGGAAAATACTCCACTTTCCCCTAATAGTCACGTCTAGCCTTGTCCCAAGAAGAGGAGTGAGAGAGTGAAGTATTTGTGTGTGTGTGTGTGTGTGTGTGTGTATCCGCTTACATAACTCATAATCTATACATGGGACTGACCCTAGATTTTTACACAACGTAGGTGGTCAATGTGGTTAAGTCCTCCTCTGAGAGGATCGTGGAAGTGTTTCTACTTTATGTGCAACTGAGGGTGCAGATGTAGATGTGACTGTGTGTGTGTACGCCTGAAAAAAAAGGGTCAAAACAGTTGTCTCAGGTGGGATTGTGTTTTTGGTCATGACGGTTTTAAAGACGGATTATGGATCAGCTTCGCCAAGCTGTTTCAACAACACTGTCACATGTCCCTGGCAAAACGTGGACCGTCTTTTGTACCACCCCCGAGTCGTGGACCTGGAAATGAGCTTGATCGTGTGAATGTTCATGTTCATATGCTGAGCAGAGTGAGATAACTGCTGTGAATTGGCGCCATGCAGATAAAACCTGCCTTGACTTGAAACGAGCACTGAGCTGGTTCACTGGAGTGCTGAGCACACGTCTGTTTCATTTTTCCTCCCCGTGCCATCTGACGCTGACCGCATCCAGCGACAGCACTCTGTCAGCGCCACACATATAGCCGTCAGCTTTAAAGGCTCTCACTTCAGACAGACACGCTTCTCTTTGTGTCTGACTCGAATCCCCTCCGGCACATCAAACATGTGCGCTACATGTGATCTGACCCTTTTAACCCCAAAGCGTTAAGACATTACAAAGAGCAAAACTCTGAAACAGTCAATATACAATTTCTACCGTTGTTTTAGATGACTTTGCTAAGCTGAAACTATTATGGTTATGATTTGCATTCTATAACGTAGAAGACAGATGACAAGTAATTGTCCTGTAGATGAGCTGCTGTTAAGGGTGACATCAGTGTGACTGATGAATTAGAAGGTGTCACAGGTTCCTGGAATGGTTTGAAAGTCAGGCCTGAATGGATTTTACAAGTACAAGCAGTTGGAAAGGGTATTTGGGATATTTAGGTCACATGTTGGAGCTTACCAGATTACCTGGCCATAATGAATTCATGCTACTTCACTTTGCAACAAAATGACTTTCCGTCCGCTGTGTGATCAGTGTTTTGCACATGCAAGGTCACATAAAATGCTCAGTCGGGATGAATCCGAGACGACACAATAAATCGAGCAGCTCAGCAGATTTCTCAGACTGGAAAAGAGAAGTTAGACGAGGAAATCCACCGTGACGGACGTTGGGTGTTAGTCAGCATTAACTGGCAGCAAGACGGAAATTCCACAGACATTTTCTCTGAATGTTTTATGACTGGTTGCTCATCGCAATCTAGTCTACGGTAATAATAAAATAATAAATAATAAACAGTTGTCAGGTCAGGACACGTCGTAATTTTTCAGTTAATGTCATGATACAGGTTTTACAGAGAGCGGGTGGCTTTTTGTTGGAATGAATCTGGGGATATGAAGTCAGACAGACGTTAAGTTATAAGATTAGAGGCCGTCGTCTTGAGGAATGGAACACTGAACCGCACGTCAAGCATCTGGAGGACGTTAGTGTGCTGTAATACCTGGTTTTGGTATGGTTTTATCCCGCTTATTTGTCAGCAACTGTAAAATAAACCAAACCTCAATTGACATGACTCACGTCCTATATTCATAAACATCTGCTGTCAACCCGTGACAGTGTCTTGTGGCGCAATCAACAGCTTCAAAGCACTTGAATGTGCTGAAAATGACAGCATCATAATTAGCACGGCCAAGTCAGACGCGCGGAGGATCCCGACGTCGACAGGGGTTGCGTGCCTCCAAGAAGAATGAACAGCAGCCAAAGGAATCCAAACACTCGCGTGAGGGCGCATGTTGATCGGCTGATAGTAATCAGACAAACTAAATTGGGTGCAGGCCAACAACGGTGCCATCGGGTTGACACTTTGAGACACAGTCACTCAAGCAAAATACAAATATCTGTGAAAATATCTGGCTGCTCTGGTTCATGACCTGCTGTTGCCCGCAGGCAGAAATACTGTTGTACACCATCTGTCAATCAAAATTTGTACTGTGACCGAAAATCTGTCAACAACTTGCTATCAGTGCATGGATCTCGTCTGGTAGCCACACACAGTTTGTGAGTCCAGAGGTTCCACGCACATACATAAATTGTTGGAAACGTCTTGGATTGGAAAAAAAAAACCAAACCGACATTATATTATACATGAATTTCTGCGCGTAGAGGGTGATGTGAATTTTATTTCTCTAAAATCCTTCTTGTCCACACAACAGAGTAACTCTCATTTACAGACTGCACACGTCTTCACCTGGGGCCGCGCTCCAGAAGGCAAAAGAGTTGGTAAAAAGTCGGAGTTACTTGATTCTGAATGGACAAAAACAGTTTCTCATTTCAAAGTAACTGTCAGTTTACAGAAAAGTCTGCAGTGTCTTCCTGACTTTCAGGATTAACAAACTCAGGGTTTTCCCTAAACCTGCTTTCTTGAACGGGTCACAGATATCCTTGTCTCCTTGAACAAATGTGTTATTTACTAATCTCCTGAAGTCTAAATTTTGCTCCTCACCACATCAGGATTTACTTTTTTTCTGTAGCTTACACCATTACTGTAGCTCCAACCAATAATGATTGGTGGGGTATGTATTATTTTTATTAAAAGCTATATTACAGTCCATTGTCCATTTTATATATGCTGTATGTACACACACACACACACACACAACAGTATTCAACCGTAACCGAAATAAAACAATGATGTTTTTTTGTTTGTTTCCTTACAATAAATCAACTACTTCTACCTAAACGCAGCATTAGCAACGAGTTAGCACATTAATACGTTAACTGTCTGATCTGATCTCGTTTGTTAAGACAGTTCACTTCACATGTGTCAAACACGTCGAAGAGACAAAGTGAAAGACGACAATGACAACAACAACAACAACAAACAACGAAACGCATCTGTGCGATCGACAGAACCCAGGAGAGATATAACTAAAGTGTGTTAGCACAGTGAACAACTTGTAGACAGATACGGACACGCACGTCGGTGTCACACTACCTGAGCAGTCCTGGTGTCCTGTGGAAGCCATAATGAACGATTAAAACGAATAATGATGAATGAATAAATAGGTGGATAGCGTAGGTAAAAATCCAGAGCATCGAGGTGCTTTCCAGTGTTTATCACAGTTTACGACCGGCAGACAGCAGCCAGCCGGACTGTTGTTGCCGAAACCGTCTTCCGGTGTCTGGTCATGTGACTCGACCACGTGATCTCGAATGAATGACATACTTTGTCAGGCGTGTGGCGGCGGACAGGATGCAAATGCTAATAAACCCCACGTTACAGTTCATTATGGCTCAAAAATTCTAATTATAAAATAGATGTCTGCTGTAGAAAAGTGTATGTAACCACCATAACTCCACACATTGTTTTGGAAGCATGGACAAGGCGTTTGTTTGTTTGTTGTCCTGCTG
This sequence comes from Aeoliscus strigatus, assembly GCA_901007665.1. Lineage (NCBI taxonomy): Eukaryota > Metazoa > Chordata > Actinopteri > Syngnathiformes > Centriscidae > Aeoliscus > Aeoliscus strigatus. The sequence goes on from CAAKHB010003731.1 coordinate 13,345, forward strand.
GTTTCAGTCCACACGTTTTGCCATTTGGCCATACAGTTTGGAGACAGATAAATTCTGATGAAGCTCCTGTGAAATAAGGAAATAATCAACTTTATATCATAAATTTGGTCAGCAATGTACCTACTAAAGGTTTTTGACAGAAAAAAACTTTGAAAACAGAAAATAAAAGGCAATTTACTGATGTTGTTTCATATATTTATTTCGAGTTCAATAGAAGGCGTATACTGTACATTAGTTAGTAAATTAGACAGCACCTCCAAAAAGACACCAAATGTTTCAGATGAAGGTCCAAGTAAGTCTTCGTATTTCTTCAGAGCTGAAACAATGAACATATTTACCTGTCCCTTGCAACACGAGCAAACCATTTGGTTCAAGCTGGTTTTCATCAGAAAGACCAAAGAACTTTGAATATACCAGCTTGAATTCTGTGAAATAGTAATCATATCCTATTTTTCAGAGCAAACAACAACATCAAAAAGTTACAAAGTATTAAACGCATTTTAGTTGCACTACTACTCTGTCTGTCATTTACAATTCACCATTCCTTGAGAAAGGGCCTTGAAACGCCGAGGCTTTGTCGACATTCCATCTGTCATTTCGCGTACGCTGCCTGTCAGACGGCCATCCAGTCTCTCCTCTTAATTCTCTATCTCCCCTCCAGTGTTTTATCCCTGGCGATAACTGCCTCATCAAACTTGATCATGAGCGTGGTGCCTTTGTGCCAGTGAACGGTGACCTTGGCTGGGAAACCACTGTGAGTGAGGATGGCTTCTACAATCCCTCCTGTGAACGCAGCACAGTTCAACGTGCTGTTCTCCTTGGGCACTGAGATATACGTGTTAACCAGCGGCTCCTTCTCGATGATGTAATACGTCTTGTCATCGTCGTTGGCCTGCTCCAGCTTGTCTGCCTCCTTGCCAAACAAGGCTCTCCACACCGATACCTATTGAATGAATGAGGACAATTTGGGTTAAGGTTCACAACAACATGATATAACCTTTTATGTTGCCATTTTGGACTTGTTGCTTATTTTGTCAACCTGTTTGTGCTCTCAATCATTTCGATATATCTAGAAATGCCTGCTGGTGATTCATGCTCAGCAAGTAGTGAGTAGGACTGATTCAGAGATTTTTCACTGGAAAAACACAAAATGAAAATAGTGACAATAAATCAAAAAAAGCTCAACTTTAAACTGATTTCATTCGGGCTCAGAGATACTGGTTTAATCATTTCATTTAATGTAGATTAGAAACACTTTTGTTTTGGAAGAGTTCCATGTGAAGGTTATTTTGGATTCGGCTTCATCAATCCCTTGTGTTTTCTACCACTCCTCTTTCAATTCAATCTATTTATTTCAACATCACAGCCAACATTTTATGCAATGTTTGCAATGTTTTTGATTGATTAAACATATTTGTTGCAACCCTAATGTATAAATTGCAGCTGTTTGCACGTCTTTACTTTATAAATTAAAGCATTTTTCAAGTCTTACTTTATAAATGACAGCTGTTTGCATGTCTGACCCGCTGAAATCATCATCATCATCATCATCATCATCATCATCATCTACCGTAAGCAGTGTAAATGAATGAATGAATGCCACACCTTGATGAAGAGCAGAATGTTCAGTACTTTGGTCTCCCTCTTGCCGTTCTTCTCCCTCAGCACCAGGACGTCCAGCAGGCT
>CAAKHB010003732.1:0-11731 GCA_901007665.1 Aeoliscus strigatus
GTCTAAAAAAACACTGCTGGCTGAGCAAGGCAAAAGAACGTAATCTGTCTGTTCCTCATATTTCCGCAGACCCACAGTGCCCATCTGCCTGTGTGTCCATTGTGCCGACCCAGATAACCCCTAGGTCTGACGCCGGTAACATGGGCTCTCAGGATTCCACTCACACAGTATTTCATCCATCTAGAAGTGGGATGGTTTGGATGCACAATGTGAAATATTTCATAAGGCTGCTGCTGTGACATAACATTGTAAAACACAACTCAGAAGAGTTTGGACACAAAGAAACAAAAAGACCAAAACCTGAAAAATTAAAAACCTGAAAACTAACACAACAAACTCAAATTCCTCTGAAGTTGGGCTAAAAGAAAATGAGTCACAGTAACTGCTCTGCCTGTGTGTCCTGTTTTCCACTTCACCTCCAATCAATGACTGCCAGGTCACTGATGGAAATTTTCTTCAGAATTCCATCATCTACTGGTCCCACATCTCTACATCTACAGCTGCATTCCAAATTTGATGCCAGAGCTTAAACAAAGAAATCAGGGTTAAAGAGAATACCCAACGCTATCTGTAGCCCTCATTCCTCTCTGGAGTTACTCATCCTCTCTACACGACTAATATGACCAGAGGAATGACACAGAGAGACTTCAGGGAGAAGATGTGCAGCAGGAAACAGGCAAACAGCAAATACAGAGAGGAAGACACACATTTGGATTTTAGTCCACTAGCTTCTGCAATCTGTGTGCTCCGAAGCCATAAAACATACACACACACAAAGACACACACCGTGGCAAATCCCACAGAGAACAGCCACACCTCTGGCTACCTGTTCACACACAAGTGAAGGGCTTTGATGCAGCGCCTGAATGTCTGCATTTATCTGCCTCCATTTGTGTGTGTGTGTGCATGTGTGTGTGTGCGTGCGTGCGTGTGCAAGCTATTGAGAGAGCCAATCAGTTTGTCTGGTCAGGAATGTGTGGAGCCTTGCAGGTGAGATTCTGTCTTTTCTTCAGTGTGTGAAGGACAATCAGGTTGTCTCCGAAGAATTGAATTGTCTTTCCTGTGAGTGTGTGAGTCTGCAGTTCATCAAAGAACATCTGAGGGGTGACTCATAGGCGCGTTTCTGTGAACCTGTGACAAAATGATGCATTGTTGTGTTGGGTTGGTGCATGCAGGTTAAGGGAGGGGTTCTAACATTGCTTCAGGAAAGATAAGTATGGTTTCTTATCAGATTTTCCTCACTGTGGGACCAGGGGCTTGTACCACGAAGCTGGATATCAACTCGATAACTCAACCCAGGTTTGTCTCATCAAAACCTGTGAACGCGCACGTGTTAGAGGTGTGAGGCAGCAGACCAATCACAATCATGAGCACACGAACGGGAGACAGAGATCAGAGCAGGGACATCGTGCAAAATAACATCTTCCTCTTCAAAAAAAGGGGGAACCCTCAAACACCATGAATGAAGTGTGGAGACGACACTGTTCACATTTCCTTTACTGAACCACGTGTATGGAAAGTGTATAGTGAAGATGATGAACTCATCTTTTAAATCAGTGAGGTCTCGGGTGACTTGGTGGACCACCAACAGACGGTGGGTCACTCCACATCTCCCACAAAATAAAGGAAACGTCCCGTGTCAAAGAACCTCAGGGTGATGTAGACTGTCTGTGGTCCAGGACATGAGAATTGGTAAAATTCTGTGAAATTTAATGGGTTAGATTGGACACGGAAGATTCTTTCACACCGTAACTCTCCTCACCACCTGTCTTACGTGGAGGAATGGGCAGGTCATTGTTTTTCCCAACATCTGAGTGACCAGTGGATGGTGCTTTTCACAGGATCGGATTCAATCCAGACAGTTACCCTGCTTCGGAGCATGATTGTTTTTCAGAGTAAATTATCATGGAGACAGGTCTTGATAAAACGAAATCCGGCTTCGTAGTACAGAAGATCCAGGATCAACCCTGAAGTTATCTCTCTAAAACCAAAATCCTGCTTCATGGTACAGGTCCCAGGTTTGAAAATAATTGTATTCATTACAAAACACTGCCTACAAACGATAAAAAAACTTCAGTTGATTCACTTCAACTCATCTGTGTGTGAATGTGGCCTCAGTGAAGTTCTGCAGACACCTGATAACGACATATTGATATGAATCAGGTGTGTAGAAGCAGGGTGACTTCTCGAGCAGGAGTCCACCAGGAATTCCACAAAGCAGGATTAAAGAGTTTGTTGATCATGACACGAGGAAAACCCTGCAGATTTCCCTCATATCATGATTATTTATTTATTTATTTTATAAAGTTTGTATACGTTCACTGTGTATTAGTACGTTCACTCTATTAGTTTGCTTAATGATCAAATCACTACACTGAATATCAGTTTCAGTGCAGTGGAAAGCAGGAAAGGTGGCAAGATCAGGGGGTGCAGTACTTGAAACTCAAAAGAGAAAGAAAACAATCTCAAATTTCAGGTTTCCGTGTGTGTGTGTCTGTTGTTCCTAGTGAAATGAATGAATCAGTCAATAAGTGAGTCAGCTGAATTTTTGTTCAACCAAAAGAGGACAAACTTAAGTCTTTGCCGCTGTGTTCACTCTTATCAGTGCTTCCTAATGGCCGGATCAATAACTCGTGGCTCCTGTTGTTAATTGGTAGCAAATGATTTAGTGGTTTGTAAAAACGGGTGAGCAGTGGGTGGGTGTGTGCACCGGCTCTTGCAGCCTGTTGGAGGGCAGCAGGGCGAACGATCAGCTGTTACCCTCCTGCTCCTGCACTGATTACTGAGTCCTTCATGTGTCTCTGCTGAGACACGTCGCACCGTGCGTCCTGCCAACCTTGAAATCATGAGCATTTCTCAAACAGACAGGATGTGGGGAGGGATTTGAACTCCACCATCAGCATCATTGCTCAGAGACATTTAGACGGGGAGGAGAAAGGAAAGACGTGTCTGATGAGAGGTTCACTGAGGAATTCATCCATTAATCGACTCAGTGAAATGACCTCTGCAGCAGGAGGATCCTTCTTCTGCAAATTGACCTGTTTACACTGATTTGTCTCGTGCTGCATCAGCTGTGAGCAGTTGTTCCCTGACAGGTTGATGTGGTTCCGTGTCAGGAAGCTCTGGGTCATTTCTTTGTTTCTGTGTAGAATGAGGAGAATCACCTCCCCAGGTGACGATTACATGAGGAAAGAGAAAGATTTGGTTTGGGGTGGATCAGGTTTTCTCAGTACGATGAGTTCAATGTCAACAACACAAACTGCAAGACTGCACATAATATCCTCTGTCCTCAGTCCCTCTATCCTTAGACCCTATGTCCATAGACACGCTGTCCTTAGACCTTATGTCCTTAGTCTCGCTGACATTTGACCCTTGATGATGAAAATTTGCTCAAACTTCTAATAGGGACAACCTGGAGGAACCTTGTGACGAGCCACAGGTAGATATGTCCCTCAGTGGAGGTGAGAGGAGCTCAGCATCTTCTGGGAGTTCCCTCAGTGGTCTTGGCCGATGAGCAGAACTCTGTCTGGGTCATCGAGTTTTCTGTGAACCAGTCAAAATAAATATATTGGTTCTTACAGTCAACAGAAAGGTAAGAGTTTCTATGTAACGTACTGTGTAGGAATCAGTTTACGGACTGATGATGCCCTAAGTGACTCATGTCAGAAGGTGTAGTCAGTCTGAGAATGACAGAGCCCTGTGATTCTCCAGGAAACTTGTGACGTCTCTGTTTGGACATCTTGGCTTCAGCCGAGCTCCAGACTTTATCAGCTGACGCAGGAAGAACCGAACTGCACATTCTCTGTTTTTCATGCACAAGCCAACGTGAAGCTCCCACCTGGAACCCAGGAGGCAGAATCAGTCAGCAGTGTCATTCAGATCGAGACACACACACACACACACACAGTGCTCTGGTGTGCCTCTGTGTTCCAGCTTTTCAGTGTTTCTCAGCATCACGTATTGAAGTGACAGTGAACGGCGAAGTGTCTGAATGTTTGAAGTTGAACTGTGTCTTTCCTCATCTGCAGAGGTGAAACACCAACTGCTGCAGTGACATTTTCTTATTTCTAATCTGTGTCATCCCAACACTTTCCAGAGGTAGCTTAGATGTTTCTCAGCCTGTAAAATCTCATTAGGTGTGAGACAGACACACACACACACACATACACACACACACACGTTCATAGTTGCATGTCTGGATATTTTCACCTTCAGACATACAAAATTTTATATAAGCAAATGGGTTGTTGTTCGCATGTCCAGTGCATATTTCATCATAAAAACACATTTAGAAAATGTGTTACCTTTGCACAGACATCTGTAAATCACTGCAGCTTTGGCACAGCGACATGAAACTGACTCATGTCAGTCCCCTGACAACAGCTGCAGAGCAATGAGAGGAGCAAGCACAATGAACAATGAACACAAGCACAATGAACAAAAAACTTTTGAACAAATGAGAGACAATGTTCTTATCGATGCAGTGACAGAAGCTGAAGTGGAGCTCTCTCCTGAAGCCCTCAGCACTGGGTGCTGACAGTCCGTAACTAAAGGAGTATTCCATATGCTCCACTCCTGTTTTCACATAAGAACTGAATTATTCAGATTCATAAAACACAAGTTATATTTACTTGAAGTTTTTATTGCAGTAAATTTGCTAGTTCTCATTTTAATTTCATGTACAAAATGGATGAAGGAACAAAAACACCTTTCACTGGCACATTTTCCTGTGTATAATTACGGACATGTTGGATAAAGCTTTTCTTATCCTCACAGGGCTTTCTAATTGAAATGACTAGCTTTGTTGACGGGTTTGCTTGGATATAATTCAGAGGAATTCCACATATAATTACATTTACTTGCATACAGACAGAAACTGTAACTATGCACACAAGTAAAAAAAATCACCTGCTCCGCCGAGCATATCACTTGCTGCAACCCTGACTGTAGCTGCAAGGAACCAGGTGATGGGTGGGTGGGTCAGGATGGACTCAATCATGGAGGTGTAGAACTGAACTAACATTGTAGACTAAACTCCCTAAGCAGGAGTACATCCTTTTCCAGGATTTCTTCATGACCACATCAATGTTCAGTGTCCATTTCAGGTCTCTGGACATGGTTGTGCTGAGAAAGAGGCATGACTCCAATGCCAAAGGGGAGACTCCCAAGTTGAGGGGGGGACCTTACATTCTCAAACCTAGTGTATAACTTATTGAGCTCATTGGCAAGGCTCATTGGATGTTTGTGGGTCAGGCTTAGTCTAAGTTCTGTTCCACTGAATATTAGCAGGAGTGGACAATAGATTTGTCTGCGCAGTGTGCAAGTTTCGGATGAACCGGAGGCGATCAGCAGGAAAGCAGCAGAAACACACACTGACTGATGGCACACAGAACAGGTTTTCATTGACTTCACTGAACGGGAAACCTTTTCAATTATTGGGAGTGTTTTGCTGGCTGGCGTCCGGCTGGAGACACTCTGCAGGCCAGAGAAGAAGAAAATCAGTCCCAGCTGAACGCATAGGGTTTGAGATGTTTCCTCCAGCTGTGCTGGATGATGAAGTGGAGCAGACTCATTTCACACACAGTTACAGCAGGATGTACAGCAACATGTACATATCTGAGGTTTGAACTTCACTGAGAATTCAGATCAAATCTATATTGTGCGACACTTTTCAAGCTGGAGCAATGAATGGATGTACAACCAGGCTAGATGAGCTGCCAAGGTCTTAGGAATATTAATGATTTATATTTGGAAATGAAATCAGATCAGCTAAAAGGTTGTGAACATTAGTCGCATCTTGTCGTGCGTGTGTGTGTGTGTGTGTGTGTGTGTGTGTGTGTGTGTGCTTGTGTCTGCTTGTTGTCAGGCCTCTGCAGACTTTCACAGAGATTGATTCAGATGTGTAGGAGCAGGGTGACATCTGCAGGATAGGGGGTCGTCCCCGGTTTGTGAACCTGTGGTTAGCAGAGCACTGGTTCAGGGGGTTAGTGCATGAGTGACATGTTGTGGTCATTGATCAGTTTTTGTGTCTAAACAACTGACAAAAACTGTAGATTACATTATTTAGTCATTTTATTCATTATAGTGCTGCTTGCATTTGGCAGAATTAAACAATTTGTGGGTGAATTTATCATCAAGGTCTGTGAATATCAGTGTCTATAGGCTCTGAGATTGGCCAGATGGGCAGATGGACTCATGTTCATGCTGCTTTTCCTCTGCTGCTAAAATAAATCTGCTTATGAAAACTTCACCAGCAGTCAGAGAAAGTTTTAATAACATTTGACATGCAATGCAACTTGACTGGAGAACAATGAAATTTCCTTTTGAACTCCTGAATTTAAATATTTAACCCCCGACTCATGATCTGTGCACACAGAACCATTACAATAATAGCAAGCAACTGTTTTCATTGTTATTCAACAAGTGGAAGAGCTGTGGAGGAGATCTGCTCTGTGGCAGGACAAAGGTTAATGATAATTTAATATTTGGGTAGTAATTTGAATAAAGAGCAGTGACGAGTCCCTGACAGACAAAGAAGGAAATTGCTATATTCTGATAATGGATAATGAACAATGATCATGTTTCTTCCACCAGGCAGTCAGGAGACTCAATTCCCTTCCTGCTCTGCTCACAGACGGCGACCTCACCCCCCCAGCATCTGACATCCTGTCATCTGTCCTGTCCATCCTGCCCCCCACAAGCCACATGCACACACACACGCACACACACACACACAGACTGCACATCCCACTTTATTAGGCTTATTTGCACTATTATTCTAACTTGTGCCATGGTACAGTTAAATTGAGTTAATTTAATTAGTATATCTATCCAGTTTAGTTCTTAATCTAGTTAAACTATGCACTATTTATATTACAGTTAGTACTAGTACTAGTTACTTTTTTCTTCCGAACCTGAAGAATTTCACGTCTGTTTGCAACGTGTATTGAGAGGACTGTAATTTTGTCTGTTCTGTATATTACGCATATACAGTATATTTGACAATAAAGTTGACTTAAACTTTGACTAATGAAATATAGAACACACACACAGACGTTATTGATACACAAACCTTATGCCCCACCACCCTCTTCAGTCTCTGAGTCGTTTAGTTTTTCCTCCCGTCGCTTGTCTTCCTATAGTTTGATATTGACGATTCTATTTCCTCTTTGAATGACCGCTGAGCTTCCTTATACATGGCCTTTTTTGGGGGGGGTGACATCACAAAGCAATTGTGCTTCAGGCACTCAGTTGGATAGTTGCAGCTCTTGTGTGTTTGAAACAACCCACGCGGACAGACACTTCAAAATGACTCCTCACCAGAAGGAGCCGCATTCTTTACAACGGCAAATAGACGAGGATGGTGAGGTGGGGGTCCCCGCCCACCGCACTGCATTCGATTCACCTGTGCATGACCCTGCCACACCTGGGTTCTCCTGGGTTGGGACATTACTATGGCTTCCCATGCATTTCGTGTGACAGTTTCTTATGTTTATCGTGTCCTTGGTGTGTATTTTTGTTGTTGTCTTTTCACATTGAAATGGGGACAATTCTTTCAATGAGGAGGAATGTATGTAAGCTTGGTATTGGATATGTTTTGGTTGTTACCTGCAGAGTGGGCGCAGAGGGTGTGACGTCAAAAAAGAGCGACCTGGTTGTGAGTTTCTTCTCTCGAGTGTGTGGAAGTAATAATTAGAGGTGTTATTGTTGGTGTGGTATGCTCAAAATGAAAAGCACCAAATATATTATGGTCAGAATAAGGGGAATGATTAATAATAATAATAATCAAGGGGAAATAGGAGGGGGGAACCAGTATGCGCAGGTGACATTGGTACCCGAGTTCCTAGGTGAGGGACGCGCTCCTCCCCTCCTCTCAGAGAAAGTTCGGGAAGAGAAAGCACGGTTCGGTCTTCATTTCTCCGGAAATATCCCTTTATTATCAGGTATGTACACGGTGGAAACTCATAAAAACCAGTCCATCTGACAATTAAACCTGATATAGAGCGAGTGTGATGCGTGGTCGAGTGGGTGACACAGTTTTAATGCAGAGTTTGTCACAGCGGTGCCGTTTGAAGTTGCCGCGCTGTGAGAGGAGGAGTATGTGTGTGAGCATGTTTGTTTCAAAATGGCGACCTGATGTATATTTCGCACAGAATGTTTGTATTTTGTTCATTTATATTCCCTATGTGCCGTGACGAGTATATTCAAGTTATTCATATTACTGAAAGTATATTTAAATGGGAACTGATACAGTGAATGGAGTTATTTACAAACAGTGTTTTTGTTTGATCTAATGTTTTAGAACTTGGGAAAAAATGTGACAGAAAGAGAAACTATAATGGTATAGATTGAAGGAACTAAACAAAGCAATGGATATTTAAACAGACACTTAAGTATAAGGGAATGTTCAGAAACTGATGTTTGCAATTTTGACAAAGTTGTAGTAAAGAGAGAGTTCAGGAAGAGAAAGCGCGGTTCGGTTTCTTCGTAAATATCCCTTTGTTTTCAGGAGCTGCAAGAGGCCAGACCAAAATCTATTGTTGCTGTGGTGCCACTAGACCTGGTACCCGTAACATTGGCGCTCCAAGAGTAACACTTATTGTGTTTGTGTCTCTACCAAATATTTACACAATTAGACAATTACAGCATAAACTACAACAACTGCAACAAGTGTGTGTCAACCGATGTATCAGCTCCATCCCAGAGACAGTAAAAAAGTGAAAATCTGAGAAAATATATGAGTCATGGTAAGTGACTGTGCTGTCCTGGTGCATCTGGTCCTGCATGTTTCAAGTCCAGTCCAGGCCAAAGATTCCAGGAGCAACAGTGTCAGCGGTCTTAACGGTCCCATTGCACCTCTGCACTGGTCTGTGTGATACTCTCGCAAAATGTGTGAATTGGAAGGTACATTTATTTCATTGTATATATTTATATAGACAATTTTATTTTTGTCACAGGTAACAAAGTCAGATCATTCTTAGTGATCAGTGCACTGGCACAGGAGAGTTCATTCTGCATAATAACACAGTTATTGTTTATGGGCAGAATATGGGATCTTTAGATTCAATGGATTGTATCTGTACACAAAGGAAACAGACAAGAACGAGTTTTTATGTCATCTCCTCTGCTATCTGCTCCTCAACACAGAACCTGTGTATCTAGATGGCCAAGAGCCTCTGCTATCTGCTCCTCAACACAGAACCTGTGTATCTAGATGGCCAAGAGCCATCTATGCAGGATGGATTAAACAACATCCTGAATGGTCATCTAATGGCCTCTACCATAAGTTCACTCTCTGGGCATCAAACCATAAAGATGTCACTGCTGACATTAGACAAACACCATGCAGGGAGAAGAATCTTCCTCCCCTCCACAATTTATGACTCCAATGAACCAATCCTCAAACTCCCCCACTCTCTTCTTTGGGGGCCAAACTGAACTCCAGACCTTTTCATACATTCCTAATTAGGACTGAGACTCTGAGATCCCTTTGTTTCATTTGTAACCCATGTAACCTAACCTATTTGTAACATGTCTTAAACATACTGTATTATGTGTCTTGCGGTAATGTTATATACTCTAATATAAAAACATTACTTGTCTACTACCAGATACCTGGTTGATATTAGAATCATGGCTGTTTAGATGTTTGCTGTTTTTTCTAACTTTTTTCTTCCTTTTCTAATCATGTACTCTAAGGCCTTACTACAGACTCCACAGTCACCAACGTGAAATGTGTAATGCCGATACGTCTTTCTTGATATCTTGCTTTTAGTATGTTCCTTCTAGTATGCTTGAACCATATTAATCTCACAGATCCTGATTATTTCTTATCATTAGATAAGTAATGATGTTTAGATAGTTATACCAGGATACCTAGTCTTTAACTGCATGATACAGTCTGTGCCAGTAGTTTACAAGAGTTCATACACTGGGTCATGGTGTTTGGAGAGTGTTAACACAAAAGATTAATTGTTGGCTCCAAACTACAGATGTGTGTCTCCTGGGGGCCATTACAGGCACCGAGCCCGTAAGTCGTAAAATAAAACTAGTATCTCCTCCTCTAACTTGAGATGTGATTGGACATAAGCCTGACCAATTCATGCATAGTGATGAGTTACCTGAAACCGCCTCCTCCCACTCCCCACTTTTTCCTTCGAGCATCTTTCCTGAACATTCCTTTTTTTGAGCACTCGATCCTTCTCTACAGAGTATTCATTTTTCTTTTATCAGTGTTCTGTACTCTTTCTCCTACAGAATTCTTCAAGTTTGTGCCACACATTCACTTAGCCTTTGTTTTCTGTCTTCACAGCAAAGTTGTGCCTCTTCAGCTTAAGTATTAGAGTTAACCAAGATTTTACACTTTTACACTTTTTTTTTACACAAACCATCATATGGATAGACATTTATAAGAACCAGCTCAACATTGATGTGCTGATGTAAAATACTTGATGAATGGAAAACACTTCTCCATTCATAATGACTTAGGCCCTTTTTGTTCAGTATTACACTTACGACAGCACATATATAACTGTCCAGTGAAGTCAATGAAACAATATTTTAGAATATTTTTATATATTGTTTTTTGTACAAACAAATACACTGTCACAAATATATTCTATTTTTCCCACAAAAAATGTCCACAGTGTACTTCCCAACCAACACAATATTGCACATACAGTGGTCTACACACAAACATCCTCTGCATCCTCTGTCTGGCCACAGACACTTATCCACAATGCAAGCAATGTTTTCCCTGCCTGAGCAGCAGGGGAAATATTTTATATTGATTATGTCATGAGAGTCTGTTTTGGTTTGTTTTGTTTTTCTCCGCTGCGTCCCTCCTCCCTCTGGCTGGCAATGGAGGTGTGGCCAGGCTGATTGGGCGCAATCAGCACACCTGATTCTATTCGGCGCGCTGATTGCTCCTGCTCTTAAGCCGTGCTTTGGCCTCACTCCACTGCCAGATTGTTTGTGCTTTTGCCTTACTCTCCCGCCGTGGATTTCGTACCCTCGTGTTCTTGTCCTGTAACCCAGCCACTAGGGAGCAGTAGCGGAAGCCATTGTTGACTGGTGCCGGTCCCAAGCCCGGATAAATGGGGAGGGTTGCGTCAGGAATGGCATCCGGTGTAAAACTTATGCCAAATCAAATATGCGAGTGATCAAAATGATTTCCAAACTGGATCGGTCGAGGCCCGGGTCAACAACCACTGCCAACAGTGCTGTTCACCTACAGGGTATTGTTGGAAATTGGACTACTGTTGGTCAAAGAAGAAGAGGACGAAGAAGAAGAGGAGGACGATTGGTGCAGGGAAAGAGGGAAAAGAGGAAGGTTAGAAGGATCAGTCTGAGGTTAGGAACTCTGAATGTAGGTTCAATGACAGGGAAAGGTAGAGAATTAGCTGACATGATGGAGAGGAGAAGAGTAGATATTTTGTGTGTGCAGGAGACAAGGTGGAAGGGCAGCAAGGCAAGAAACATTGGAGGAGGCTACAAGTTGTTCTATTATGGTCTAGATGGGAAGAGTAACGGAGTAGGGCTGATTATTAAGGAAGAGTATGCTAGGCAGGTGGTGGAGGTGAAACGAGAGTCAGACAGGTTGATGTGTGTGAAGGTAGAGATAGAAGGAGTAATGGTGAATGTAGTTAGTGGTTATGCCCCACAGGTGGGCTGTGAGTTAGAAGAAAAGGAAAAGTTCTGGAATGAGCTAGATAGAGTGATAGAGAGCATT
>CAAKHB010003733.1:8478-26211 GCA_901007665.1 Aeoliscus strigatus
CCAGTCCTATGAATCTATTAGCTGTCCACCAACCAGTGAGGCTCCAGTGCACTGAGGGGTGTATATATAGACGCTCTTTCATTAACACCAGCTTCCTCTTCATCTATATTCTCATCTCTCACCACCACCACAACACCCCCCCCACCACCAACCTTCTTTTCATTCCTGCCTTTCTTTATATCCCAGTCTCTTTAATGTGTTTTGGAAGATGAAAGTTTAATGGGGGATTTTGGAGTGTGTGTGGGGGTGGAGGTGGTGGGGGTGTGGGGGGGTGGGGGGTGAGTGGGAGGCCAGCCTCTGGACTCTTCACGCTTTAATTAGAGCACCCATCCTGCTGCCCACTTCTCTCTTCACACCCAGAGGCACACATGGGTGCCCTGGCAGAACAACAGAGTCCACATTGAGAGGAACACACACACACACACACACACACACACACACACACACACACACACACACACACACACACACACACCGAGATATTTAGGCTGAACACACTGTCCTGAAGGATGACAATGAGTGATGGCGCCTGCTGAATTAAAAGCTCGTCCTTGTGTGTGTGTCCAACATCTGTGTGAGCGAGAGTGCTGCTCATCAGCGTACACACCAAGGACACATACTTGGAGCGAAGCAGGAAGAACAAACATGGAGTTGCTAGGAGGTGCAGGTGATGCAATCAGACGGTTAATGAGGACTTGAAAGGAAGCGATTATGCCGAACTCGAAAAAGGAGAGAGCGATCATTGCTAAATTGGAACACTGGAGCGAGTTGAAATATGCATGAGCATTAAAAAAAAAAGGGGGGGTTTGGGTTTTGCTGGCTCCTGCGCAGCGTTCATTATTGCGAGGGTCCCTCACCATTACGTAACACCGCACAACAATGTGATGATGCTTTAATCTCTTCCATGCCTCATGCTCCTCTGACTGTCTGTGACATGGGGATTTGCACAGTAAATGACATGAATGAGTGTGTAGTTGTGGGCACTCATTCATGTGTGGGTCAGTTAAGGCTTACAGTGTCCATGCATGTGTGTGTCTTTGAGTTCATGTCTCTCTCTCTGTGTAGCCTGAAAGCATCCTAGGCTGTTATAAGCTGCTTAAAGGCACACATTGTTGACCTTTGACCCTACTGGGCAGTGAAAGGCTCCTGTCAGTCCCCTCATCAACACCGTCGACTGCACGACTCGTCAAACAAAACCAAAAAAGAACAGCAAGCGCTAAAGCCTGCAGGAAGTTAACGACCGTACACGTAGAGGCGGCGGTCGTCGGGGGCGACGGAGGCTTGTGCAGTGGCGTGACTGCATCAGCTGTGCTACATTAGCTCATGCGTCCTGTGAGTAATCTGGCAGTTTAAAAGCAGTTCAGAGCGGCGCTCGCTCCCGTGCAGGTCAGACGAGGACGGGGCTGCCATGCATAAAAGATGCAGATGCAGGAATGTGCACTTGGCACGGTGTAGACAGGAGATGCAGCAGGTCAGATCGTGCCGCTAAAATTGAAGGAGGTTATGTTAGATAACGTCAACAACATTCGGCTGCCGCTGCGCTTAGCTGAAGCCGTTGTCTGCGTCCATCTCTGCCCCCTTCTCTCTTTAAACCGTATGCTAACTCAAGTCCCTCCCCTCTTCTTTTCAGGTGCATCAATGGAATTATCTGGATAGGTGGAGACCAACTGGGATGGAACGCAACAGAACCATGGCCGGGGAAACGATTCACACCGCTCAGATTCTGCACTGACTCCTTCTCTCGTTTTAGCCAACCCTCGCTTTTTAACTTCAAACTGTTACCAACCCGCCTGCTGTAAAAAAAACAACTAAAAAAAACAGACCTGCATTTGATTCCACTGCTGTTCCGTCTCGTTGGATTCCACACAGACTAAGAGCAGGTGGCTGAGCAGTGTGAAACCAGCCATGTACCCGCTCCCTCTAGCTCGACACAAACAAAGCGGACGGGGTCCACGGACCAGAAGCAGCTCCCTGATGACAGACTGGTGCCTGGTGGGCCTCGCCCTCCTCCTCAGCCTGGCCTCAAGCCAGAAGCTCGACCCCTCCAAGCACCCGATAGTCACCACCAACTACGGTAAGCTCCGAGGCATCAAGAAGGACTTGAACAACGAGATCCTGGGCCCAGTAGAGCAGTACCTCGGCGTCCCCTACGCCACAGCGCCCATCGGCGACCGCCGCTTTCAGCCCCCCGAGGCTCCGGGATCGTGGCAAGAGATCCGCAATGCCACTCAGTTCGCCCCGGTGTGCCCCCAGAACATCCACGGCGTTCTGCCTGAGATCATGCTCCCTGTGTGGTTCACGGACAACCTAGACGTGGCGGCCGGTTACATCCAGAACCAGAGCGAGGACTGTCTCTACCTCAACGTCTACGTGCCCACAGAGGACGGTGAGTAGACGGGGGTCGGTGGAGGGCGGGAGCGTAGAGAGACTGGCCGTTTGCTAAGCTCAGCCCCCTCAGGTACCCAGTCTCAGAGCTGCAGGAGTGTCTGAAAACAACCATTAGGACTCTTTTATGACAAAAATATAGTGTCAATGACCTTGGATTCATAGGCCTGACATAATTCCAAATGGTTGGACGTTCGCTGATGGGGGAGGGGTTAAGCAAATGGCCTTTTTTTTTTCCCCCTGAGAAACTAATGTAGAGATTTGTTTATGTACGACTGTTCACAAACCTGCTTCCTATAGATAGTGACATTTTTAGGACAGAGTGTGTGTTGGTGGTGTGGTTAGATGTGTGTGTGTGTGGGTGGGAGGGGGGAAATAGTGCACAATATTACATTGTGGGTCAAAGAAGTTTTCAATTACCCTTCTCCGGTTGGACTCTACGTCCCATTTGAGGTGCTATAAAGTGTGAGAACAAAGGTCCAGGACTGAAGCAGTTTCCAGGTGCTTTATGGGAAAAGGATTAGGGGGCTTTTTGTTTCTTTTTTTTTTTTCTTTTTGGTATTTTTTCTTTCCTCTTTTCTCAACTCAGATCCAGTTTTTGTCTGCAAGTGTGTGAGCAATAAATGGGAAATGCAGCAGATGTGATGTGAAGTCTAGAGACTCTCTCTCTCTCTCTCTCTCTCCTTACGTGGGTATTGTAAGTCGTGTTACACATTCGCCCTCTCACTGGCTGTTAAACTGAGCTGAACAAAGCTTTCATGGCGGAAAGGTGGTGAAACCTATGTTGACAGGATTTCACACATGCATTTGATGACAGCAAATCAATACAACGCTTCAACGGTATGCATACATCTGCATTTAATTACAAAAGCAGATTGCATCACCTTGGAGGAAGGAAACAATCCAATAACTGTGTAACTCAGGATCATGTCCTGCTCAGATGCACTGTTGTGAAACAGAAAACAACTCATACAAATATAATCTGATTTATGTGGCGGTTACCAGCCAAACCCTGATGTGTAGTAATCATCACGTGACCCCCTGAGCTGACCTGGCAGTAACATGTCGGCTCCGGGGAGGTTCGAGGAGGAGGAGACACGCCAAATGCAATGTGTGGATCGACAAGGTTTCTAGGGGTGGCGACGCTGTCAGAAACTTTAACAACACAAACAGTGACGAAACAGAACTTCACACAACAACAGAAAAACAGTGAGAAAAACAGTTTTTCAACCAAAAACACTGTTGCAGATGTTTCACTAGTGGTCTACAAGAGGAGAGAAGATGGACGGGGATCAGTACTCGCATGTTTGTGTCATGTTTTCCTCTTAGCCAGTGCTCCAGGGCCGTAGTAAGACACTGATTCTCACACACTCACTCTTTCAGCCCTTTTCTTTTTTAGCCCTTCACAGCTCAACACCCTTCCCTCCTCACCGATCCTCCCTGCAGCCCTCAGCACCCCGTCACTGCCACTTATAGCTCCTTCCGGCACATATAGAGCCCTATACATCAGATGCTGAGCCATTTCACACTGTCACACAGCTTGCCTTTTCCCTGTTTCCCTGAGATATATGACTCTAAAAATGCCAGTGCCACAGAGAGCAACACACACCTGCGTATCTCACACGTACACGCGTCTCACACGCGCCCTCTGGAAATATCACGCAGGTGTGTAATAATTTCGGCGGGTGAGTGCGCAGCAAACTTTGACTTTGACCTTCATTCATCACTAGGAAAGATTAGCATTACACCCGACATCAGGGAGGTGGAAAAGGAATCAGAGTAAACATGGCGAGGAGAGGAAACAAGGATAACACAGGAGACAAATGAGCGGAGGCGATAACCAAAGCCAGAAGTATCCATGGGGACGATGAGCTCAGCCTTTTTCCTTTTTCCTTTTCGCTTTTGAAACGTGTCTCCTGGGGCTTGTTATTTGTATCCTTTTTTTCTTTTTTTTTCTTTTTTTTTTAGGACACCCTTAAGACAGATTTCTTAAAAACCTCTAATTTTAAGTGGATTAAGCCTGCAGAATTACTTCTTAATGCTGTAATCAGTGAAAGAAAGTGGGACACTCATGAATGTGTTTGTTCGCAGATAAATAAACACGCTAACATTTGGTTACTTATGGCTCCTAAATGAATGCTTAAGTCCTTAGGAAGATGCAAAGCAACAAACCATGCGTTTCCACCTCGCTAGCTGATAGGCTGTTTTAATGTGTACGACTTTTTTGAATATTTTTTTAGATGCTCCTCGTTAGTAGATTTTATGGTCTCCATATTCTTTACTCGCCCACATTCTCTCTGCAGGTCGTTAGTTAATCTTACAGGCTCATTTCAGCTGCACTTTTTCATCATCAATCTCGTGTCTGCCAGGCAGAAACACCTTTATTTTAATCAATACGGATGTCGGCACAGCCTGCTTACAGTGTAAAGTAACATTTCAGTTGTGCTGCTTCTGGGCTGTAGACATGCTGTTTGCCCTCTTAGATTCAATGTAGGGTGGCCCCCGCTTTTCTCTCCCGGCCCCTCTGAGAGAGTAATCGGTGGCCAATGGGAGATCACAATAATATAAAGCGTCTTTGTTTCATTGTCACCGTGGTGCAATATAAGGCCCTAGGACCCGGGGGACCTTGGTTTTAACCTCGCTGAACGCAGGGGAGGGCGGGCCTCCACTGATACCTACGGATACGGCATCCCATAAATCATAGCGGGAGGTTTTCATCTGGCTCCTGCAGAGTCACGGCAGATCAATGCACGAGAGAAAGGGGGAGAAGGACCAGTCGCTGCTGCCGCCGCAGGCTTCTCTCAGCATCAGCACCAAACAGACATTCAGGGTAAATACGAAGTTGGACTCAGCAGTGCCCTAATGGGAACTTGCTGGAACGTTAACCAACTCAGAGAGTCTTGTTTGGCTTTTTTTTTTTTTTTGCTGCAAGAAAGAGTGAATCAATGTGATAAATAAAAACAGGCGTTGTTTTTTTTCAACAGTAGACCCAGAACTGCTGGTGCCTGACAAGAAATCCAGGAACCATCTCAAATGAAGTTGTGTTTTTTGTTCCAAAGTCATTGCAGCTGTTCACACCAGCTTCAGTATCTGAATGTGCATATATCGCACATGGATTTCAGACAGTCTTATTCTGCCTACTTTAACTGTGTCGCTCCTCATCTAAGGGGGGACAGTGTATTCCAGTGTAATACTGGGACCCAGTTATCCCAATGCTAACTTCCTTAGCATTAGACAGAGGGTGAGACTCAGTGTACTTGTCGATTTGCATTCCAATAATAGTCATTCAATTCTAAAAGTGGCTGAAAGAATGGAAAGAAGAACTTGTTGGGTTGCTACATGTTGGAATTCTAACATATCTCTCTCTCTTTTTTTTTTTTTTGGTCCGGAGCTAGTTTATTTTCAGCTGTAGCTTCTCCACAAATGTCCTTTAACCAAATGTGTATACACACACACACACACAGACACACACACACACACACACACAAAAGTGTGATATCAACCTTCCTTCAGACCATTCTGCCCTATCTAACATTTTATTCAGCCGATATTCTGTTTCACTACACGTGCACCACAATGTCAGAAGACCTTTGTGCATCTGAAATATCAAAAATGAAATAGATGGGGATGTTTGAAGTGTACTGCTGAGATGTTGAGAAGGAGACACCTCTCGAGAAGACATTTATCTGTTGGACACGTCAGTTTGACCCTCCTTTGTCACTACAAAGTGCCTTTTAAGCCGCTAGTTCCATTCAATTAGTCCTGATGAAGAAAAAAAAGAAAAGAATACCAGATAATCCTCCAAGATTTAAATCTATCTCCTCGTCTATCTCCATACATCAAACTCAAACCCCCACCTCTCCCGGCTCTGCTATATTTCCTTAGGAGATTCATCTAGAGGGGCTCAATACTAACGCGATAAAGTACATGCAGGCAAGTAGGTACTGCAACTCTGTGTAACCAAAGAGCTGAAATGGATGAATAAATACAAGAGATGAAAACAAACAGATAAATAATGAACGCAGAGAGCGGTGCCAGCCTGCTGAAGTGAAAATATGATGTACAATACTTCTGATTGCATTCTCTATGCCAAGTCTTTCTTCTGCCAGCCCAGGGAAGCTGGGATCAATTGGCACAATAATGTTTCCCCTGCAGTCGTATCCAGAGTGGCTGATTTCTCTCACGTGCATTCCCTCGCTCAAGCGACAGAGGAGGAGGAGGAGGAGGAGGAGGCGAGCAGAGCCGCTGACGGAAAGACAAGGACAGACTGAGAGCCAGAGCCAGAGCCACGACTCTCTAAGTATCATTTCATCGGAGAGGGAGGTCAGAGCAGAAGGCCTCATTCTGTTCGCCGGTCGAACCGCATTAGAGGGGACCGGAGCTCAAAGGTGCACGGGGCAGAAAATAAAGTGAAGGAATCGTTTCTGATTGTAGGAAAATATTAAATTCTCAGTAAAAAATCCAAACTGTTTAAATCTGTCCAATATTCCGCCTGGTGATTGGAGGGGAACGTTCAAAGAGACGACTGGTCGCCTAAATAATCAGAGAGAGCACGTGTGTGTGTGTGTGTGTTTTCAGACAAAACTACAAAAGGATATTTTTCATGAATTACACTGATCTGTACTTTTTTCTTCTGTCTCTTCAACTCCAGTCATCATTTCCTCTTTTCACTGTTGACTTCTTCTCAGGTTTTACCGTCTGATTTGTTTCCTAACGGATCCATTTTCAGAAAGCTTTAAAAGGTCTTTAGAACACACACACTTTCAGTTCCGTGTGTGTTATATTTGTATTACCGTGTGTAATTTCTTGTTCTCCATGTGAGGGAACGACAAGTTACTGATTGTATTCAGAGCATTAAATCACTTATACTTGCAGCTATAATATCATTAAGGAAACTATTAGACAAAATAAAAGTAAAGTAAATTTGAATGTGTGACTGGAGAGAAGCTTTGATTAAAACATGAAATGTGACTACGTTGATGTTAAGCCAGGGAAATCAGATTATATAGTCCCTCAGGAGTCGATGCAGCAACTGGGATGATGAGCAAAACATCCAGTTTGCTGTGATGCTGCACCTCCAGACAGGCTCATGTTGTTTGACTCCATAGAGGACGAACAAAAGTCTTATTGAAAAACAGATGAAAGGAAGCCATCAAGTTGTCAGTAAGGGTATCAAGAAGGTTCTCGGGGGATGACAAAAATGGAATCTGGGAAGAATTTGGGCCGTAGCATCATCCTTTATGAAACCTGACTGAGGAGGAGAGGACTTGTAAAATGCTGCTTGTGCAGTTTGATGGACTGTTGAAAGGAGGAGAACTCAAAAGAACCGGTGAAGCTCATGACTCACAGCACAAATAGCTGCCTCAGATACATCACAGAATTCTGTCGAGATCTGAATATGAGAGTGGTGTTTTTATATGTAGGATACATTTATGGACGAATTTTACAGAAATATGGATTCGTAGTACTAGGATGCTTTCACACCTAAAAGTCTGAACCAAAGTCCAGACCGAGGTTGGTGTTTCTGCGCCACCGTCTCCATCTGATCCTTGGTTCGAGTTTCAGTCTGCATAAACACCAGCAGACCAAATGATCTTCCGGAACTTTCTGTTAAAGGATGGACAGTCTGGACTACAAAAAAAAAAATCACAGTACAGTGAAGTGAAGTCTGAAACGGTTCAGTTCAGTTTGGACTGAGACCAAATTTTGGTGCTTTGGTCCGGATCATGGTCCAGGGAGCTTTCACACCTGTAAATTTGGTTCGTATCAAAATGAAGAATATCACGTAGGCACAAGGACCAAAAAGAACCCAGAAGCAGACAACACTTTCACAACTTTATTTTTTGAAAAAAAAAAACCCACAAGGTTAAGATACAGAAAGCGGCTCTGAAGATTCAAAAACTAACAAAAGGAGACACTCTCGAGGAGGTGATGAAGACTCGAAATGCACAAAATCCAAAATGTTAGCCAGAAACTCCCAAGAGGGGTCGTGGGGCGAATTTCGAAATGAAAAGGGGAACATAAGGCGGCGAGAACAGTGAACAAGATAATACTCACGACTCATGACTCACGACGTCTAATACTGGACCATGGATGAGACAAGATGGCTCACGGTCCAAACAACAACAACAACAACACTGGCAAAGGAGGGGAAAACTCAACAGGCTTAAGTGGGGAGGGAGAGGGGACAGGTGACACCAATTAGTTAAACAGGGAGGAGGGAGAAGGAAGGGCAAGGTGACAGAAATGAGGGTAACCACAAAAGACCAAAATAAAACTGGAAATTAAGACTAAACATGACAGAATCCAGACAAAAGGTCTGGAGGTCTGGACTAAATAAGGTAGATGTGAAAGCACCCTTGGATTAGTCACATCACAAAATCACACATTAATAAGTCCAGATGTGTTTGTCCAATTTTAAATTCCAGAAGTTCTCGGAAAAAGTCCTGTCCTGTCAATGTCAGACTATTCTTCAAGGTCTAACTCGCCAAAAAAAAAAAAAAAGCCAAGAGCTTAGAGAAAATTAAATTTACAGGGATTTGTGTCTAGAGTCTAACTTGACTCTTTAGATTCGGACTCTTTAATATTTCAGATAGATCGTATCTCCACCAGAGTCCCTCTCATGTTCGGAGCATTTGAAGTGTAGCTGTGGTAAAATAATTGCCGGGGACATCAGGAGGACAAGTTATTTGGAAACGACCTAGCGTTTTGTACTCCATGGTTCCCTGATGCCGATGCTTTCGTAATGTGATTACATGACTGAGACTGAGTGCCCCGTCACATTTGGATACTGATCACATTTCCAGGCTTTTTGGAGGTTTCGTCACTGAGGAAGGTTAAGGCGCAAAGCTGAGATGAGTGGGTGAGTAGGAATAGGATTATTAGGAAACATTGAATAGGGGAGGAACAGAGGTGTTGTCATAGCAACCATCCACCAACTTCCTGTATCATCCTGTCAATGTGCGTTGACAGGATGATACTCAAGTCTGAATGGATGAAGTAGCGCTGGCTTGGTTCCAGCTATATTTAGCCCTGCAGATGGGGGGGGGGGTTGATTCCTGCACGTCACATGATCCTTGTTTTTACACATTTTGTGCCCGTCTGATTGACTCCTGTCCTCTCTCCCCATCTCTCTGTTTTTCACTCACTTAGCTCGTATTATCTCTCATCTTTATGCATCACCACTGTTTTCATCTCCTGGCATTCCCTCCATTATCCCTCTCTGCCCTCGCGGCGCCTCCTCCACCTCCTCCCTCCTGAAAGTCGCTCAGCTCCCGAGTTCGTAAGCAGTGGATGAGCAGCGGAGGCAGAAATCAGGCTTTGCTGTCAACAGTCCTTTTAAACGATCATTTTAACGTAAATAATAACCCAATCTGAGCTCGCGTCCCATTTAAAATGATCTAATTCTGGTCTTCTAACGAATGAGCAACTCAAAAAAATCCATTTTGACCCATAATACTTCTCAAACATCAATTCGTTTTCGCAGTTGATCTTGTTAAAACGACTTTGCAGATTGAATTGCAGCCCGTTTTTAAGTTAGTTCTGAAAGACACAAAGAAAATGCATCCGCTCTGAGTTTTTAAGGCTACTTTTTACCGTTTTTGTTTATGCTGCCGATTCTCATCGGTTTCGCCAATCTCATAAATCAACGTCAGCTGTCTTTCCTCACTGATTACCCAGCTTATTGCCACAGATACATGGAGTCAGCCATTTCCCGTCAGCGCGCTCAGCTATTCTCATACCATGAAAACTACAGAGACATGTACTGAGCCAGAGGTGAGGCTATTTAAGGGTTTGTCAGACTGAATTAAGTGAAAGCGTAACAGGAGCAATATATTTGAAAGTGGAATCACTGGGGCGGAAGAGCAGTTTGCAGAAGGAAAATAAAGCATTTTACAGGTGCACACATTTGACCTTTACTCACTCTGTGCATGGGACTGTAAACACATCATGCTCTCTGGCTGTTATTTAGGTGGTATTCAAGGAACCTCAAGATAGGGAACGGCAGGAGGATCAAAAGAAGCTGTTGTGAGGCGAAACAGCCAAATTCAACTGTCAGGAGATTAATACTGCTGCTGCTTTGGCCCACATACTGAGGAGGCACATGTATGCACACGATACATTGTAATGCATGTTGCCATTTTAGCTCCCATCTGCCTCTCTCTCTCTCTCTCTGTCACACACACACACACACACACACACACACACACAAACACACTCCATCTCATTCAATGCAGCTCAAAGGGTTGTCTCTTCGGGGCCTCTGAAGCTGAGGTAGCCGGTGGCAGTGAATGCAAATGAGCATTTCCCTTCCTGCTCACCCGCCCCCCCCACACACACACACACAAGCACTCACACACACAGGTCGACCTACTCACAGCAAACCCCACCCACCCCCCAACTCCCCTACAGACACACACCCACCACACACAAACATACACACATACACAAAACGCTTTGTGGTAAGGGCAGAATGAGATTAAAAAGTAGGGATTTAACATGGAGGAAAGGCATGTAGGAGGAGAGCATCAGTGGAATGTGATTCATCTTGTGTTATCGCGCTTCAAGGGTCATTGTCAAATCTATTATTATTGAACCAAAGCGCACGTAACTTATGATGTGCAGCTCCAACACCTGGTCCCACCGTGCACACAGATGCATGTATGCAGGATGTACACACGCACAAATACAGGAGCGTGTGTGTGTGTATGTGTAGAGGGTAAATACAATGACTATTTTAGACTCAAAAAAGGAAAGTTGCATGCTATGTTAAACACGGACAGTAATCACATTTAACAGAGGAAAAAACACAAGCAAATCCCAACTCAGCAAAAGCCTCTTATACAGTAATATAACAAAGGCACTGACTGTATACACGGTTTTATCTCCATTTGGTTGCTGCTTTAAACGTCCATGTCGTCCATGAGTCATTTGTGACGTTACTGTGGTTGTACACACATGCATTCACCAACATAGTAAAAAGATATAGTGTGTAAACATATTGGTATTTGTTGGCTGGGAAATGCAGCCGCTCCAGTTTCAGCACCATGGACAGCGTCAGGAAATTCCTCCTTCATCCCTTCTTTAAGCAAATACCGCTCTTCTCTCCATGTCTTTCGTCATACAAAGGCAACATTTCTAACCCTGGCCCTAAATAAACTCAGTTATTTTTTAAATAGACCAGCTTTGTCCCTTTATGTGTAACAATGCCAGCAGTGTTGGTTTATTTAAAACGAGTTCAACAGGATCCTTTATTTAAATGACGCTCACGTCACAACTTAATCCCAACTTGGGCAACCATGTTTAATTCCTTTAATTGCATATGCTCAACTGGCACCGTGAAGATGCCAAAGAGAGCCGAGGAGACGTGACATGGGCTTGTGCCTGCATCTCGCTGTCCCTCATGGGCTTTGACCTAAATTACTTCCTGTGCTCCATCTTGGCTCTCCCTCAGTGTTCCCCTCAGTCAGCATTAGGAACGCTGCCTCATCCACTCTTTGGTTAGTTATGTCCCAGCACCAAAGCCCGGGGTGGAATAAGCTCTTACAAGGATGAGCTGAGAGGAGGAGACGTATTTAAATGCAGGCGGAGAGGAGAGAGGGCAAGGGATCAGCCCCTGTGCAATATGGGTGGTTCACTTCTTTTGTGTCCTCATTTCTAGTCATGTCCTCTTATACGCATTTCTTCCCAGCACGAACTCTGCTGTTTTTTCAGCTGGCACCGCTTTTGGCATCAGATTTTTGGCAGCCAAGTGTGTGTCATTGAAGGTCAGCTAGAGCGTTAACACGTATACACACACGTACATGCAAACTCAACACATCACTCAGCAATGTATCTTTAACCGTCACTCGACAGTTATTTTACATCCCGCAATGATGCAACTATGTACAGTTTTGTAATCAATTTAGTGTTTTTTTTACAAGAATAATGTATTTTTATTATGTTTTCATTTTATTATTTTATTGTACTTGCTGGAAAAATTCCCAATATAAATGATTTCACTTTGTTTTTGACGAGCTGCCAGTCTACTTAGCATATCAGCAGTGCTAGTTGCTAAAACAAAACATTAGCAGTGTTACGCTTTTATTTCCAGTCAGTTTGTCTGTAGTTTCGTATTCAGAAGCACTTGATCTACTTTGTGCACACGTCACTATCATTAGCCTTGATCGTGACAAATAATTCATCCCTTAAGCACATTTTTCAAAGCAATGACTCAGCTGTTTCCACTGATACCTATTTAAGTATCCCATAGTTGAAAGCAGAGAACCACTTATGGAAATAAAGTGTCTTTTATTGTGCGGTACGCGTGAGTGTAAATGGAGGTAAGCAGAGCAGCATCGTGAGTACTTTGCAGTTAAAGCGGCGTGATGAGTTACACGGACCTACACGGATAAACAAACATCGACGGTTTTCTGTGATTATACTTGAAGGTTACAGCGCAGATCACCAACAAACCTTTGGTCGGGGCAGAAATAGCCCAGGGGTTGAATGACTGTTCAAAGACACAAACACAGATTGGTTGCTTTGTATTTTTTTCCCATCGACAAAGGCGAGGGTACACAATACACGGCGGAGATTACTTCACAGATGAAATACTACATGAAATGGCAACAGTGAGTCTTGGCAGCTTGATAGCCCAACATAACAAGCTGCATCCCTATTTTTCTGGTTTCTCTTTACCTTCTCCGCCCTTCCCATGTGTCAGACAACATGAAGACTCTTCTCTCCTCAAAGGTTAGCCCAATAAAGAGCACACGGGGCTCTGCTGACAAAACTAGAAATGTCAAACAGGTTTAAAAAAAAAAAAAAAGAGAAGTCTTCTCCGAACATACGGTTCACACTCCACACAGGGGACGAACAGATCAGGGATATCATGGAAGATGGACTGATGGTCTTTTCTAATCAATCACCCTGGAGTGGAAAGAACTGACTGGTCTGCACATGCACAAACATCCTCACACAGCCAGGTGAAACGCTTGTTCACTGCCAACCTCACGTTCACGTCTATACTTGTTGACGGGCCACGGCGTAATTTTTCTGTGCACATCATCTATGTCAGACGCATGAGACGAGGAGATGAAGACCAAAGCTGCGTCTCAAATTGCAAACTACCACACTTAAACTACTTTACATATAGTATTTTGCATACATACCTAAAGCATTTTGAGTGCATGAGTGCGTTCACACTGAATGAGTATGTGAAAAGTGTAGTGTACTACACACACTCAACTCGCCCACTCGTGGAATCCCGGCGAATGCTAACGTTAGCTTGTTAGCTAGTGAACTGCAGCCCATTTTCAGGCATTGACGTTGTGGCGTACGTTTGGTTCTTGTGTGTGATAAATTGGTTTTGGTAAAGTATGAAGCACTGGCTGTTCCGGATCACCTACTAAACAACATTCATTATGAATGAAGGTCAAGACAAGGTCGTGTTTTTCATCAGAGGTTCATAAAATGCTAATAACTTCATGTGAAGCAACTATTGAATCTCTCCTCTCTATTTGACCGTCTCATGAAAAGTTAAGCAGGAGCAGAATTTACTGTTTACAGTGTGACAGGTTATTGCAAAGACCAATGACTCATCAGAAACTGGTCCTTTCTACTCAGTAACAGGCTTCTGTTTCAATTTGTCATATGGATGTTTGATCCTCAGGTTTGAAAGTTTAAAAAAAATGAATAAAAACACTGACAGACATTCTACATGATTCTATAGACACAGGATATCTTCATCATAATTGAGTACAAATTTGTGAGAGTGGGTACATGAACACACACACACATACAGATAAGATAAAAGTCTGTGTGCGTTTGTGGGTGTTGATGCATGTGCGTCAGACTACATGGGTAGAAAATGACTTTAACCTTCATGCCTGCGCGATAATCACCACTCCGTAAATGTCAATCTTGTCCGTTTCCCCACAACTCACCATGTCTGTTTAGCCTCTCTGCCTCACGTTATCTTTTCTTTTTCTTTCCTGCTTTCTATCTATCCATCAGCAACCGGAGATATTGCAGGGTGATGTAACATAATTGAACATTCACTACCATGAAGAAGGATAACAACAATAGAGGTGAATGCACATGGTAGAAGATTTAAATCAGAGTTATTAAGAAAATTATTAGGAAATTGTACCTTTTTTTTTCCTCAAATACTGACATGATATATTGATATTATTATGATGGCTTGACAAAAATATGATCTAATACAGCTTAGAAACAACTCTGACAGACACATCCGTCTCCTCCATCCATCTTCACAAAAAAGAAATAGAGAGAGAGAGAAAGCACATTATTCACCTGCTCCAGGCAAGGTCACTGTTGAGCGTGATGGACAAGAAAAAACCCTGTTGTTCACCCACAGAGCGACTAAACAGGAACAAGAATGAAGCCAAACATGAACGTACGGTAAATCCACTTTGTATTTTCATCGGGGGAGAATCATCTGCTCATGCACGTCACATAATTAAGCAGTGGAAAACTAATTGTGACAGGGTGAATAATGACAACTGGACAAATCCATTTAGGATTTGTAGAGGGTGGATTTCCAAACACCACCTCGGGCCCTCCGCCGGCTTCTTGTATTCACGTTTGTTTGTGCCGTAAAGTCACAGCTCATCGACTCATCTGTGACGGTCAAACATGTCTATGAGAACAGTAGCATGCGACCACAACGTGGAAGATTGGCAGAAGAAGTCTGTCCGCTTTGTCTGATCGTCAGCACACCAAACTACTGTAATCCTCACACACACACACACACACACACACACACGAAACATAGAATTCCCGTTCACGTCAACACTTCTGAGTGATCCATCTACTTGTACCGGTACATCACTCTGGACTAAATACGCTGAGCAACATACCACTCAAGGTGCGAATACATTCATTACACACAATATTGATGCAGATGTCCTATGACAGATTTAAACACACAAGGTTTACTCTACATATAATGTATTTGTGTGC
Organism: Aeoliscus strigatus; assembly: GCA_901007665.1. NCBI lineage: Eukaryota > Metazoa > Chordata > Actinopteri > Syngnathiformes > Centriscidae > Aeoliscus > Aeoliscus strigatus. The sequence goes on from CAAKHB010003733.1 coordinate 23,830, forward strand.
GAAACCCAACGTGGACAAAACATCACAACGGTTGTTTGATGTCATTCGGTTTCATATTCTGAAATCTGACATCAGGCCAAAGTTGCATCAATGGAAATGAGATTAAAAAGGATAAAAAGTAATAAAGGTTCCTCGTAGACTTTTATTTTGTCTATTTCCCCCTGCTGTTCAGATGTATGAATTACACATGATTATAAAAATATAGCAAACGTTTCCAAGTTTCCAAGGTTTTGTCTTATAAAAGAGAAAGAACTCAATAATACTGTGATGTGTTGGTTTTTTTTGCTGTAACTCTGCAGAATTCAAATCAGAGCCAGATTGGAGACGTACGTCTTCAAAGCGAGCTAAAGACAGAGACACATACGAGAGAGGGACCCTCGAGACGGTGTAAACAAGTCCTAAAATATTTATTTCATTTATGCTTGACGATATGTCAGGAGGCAGAAAAGTTTCAAGTGTTATAACTCCACTACTCCTACGATGCTGCGTATGTAACAGCTGAGTATCATGGTGATTCACAGACTAAGTGTGGGTGGGTGTCGGGGGAGGGGGGTGGTTGATGGAGATTGGCGTGTGGCGCCCCATCAAACATCACATGCTCCGTCTTTGATTGGGAAAAGTCATCAAGTGCTGGAGAAAACCTGATTTTTTTCCTGCATCTCTCTCTCTGGGTCTGATTTACTCTGCGAGGCTCCGATGTCAATCAAACTTCATTTTGACTCTTTTTCTCGACATGCTGCCGGGCCAGTGATGATGGCTTGATTTGGTTTCCTCCACACCCCCACCTAGGCTTGACGAGCATCGTCATTTTTTGCAAATAGTTTTGACGCACCCCGACGAGCACTGAGCCTCTATTCAGTTCAGTCATCACAATGACCAATCCGGAAGCCGAGGAACATCATCAATCCCCGATTAAAAGATTTAAATTTAAAATGAAGGTCAAAACAAATGGGAACTGATGTCCCACTACATTCTATGATGAATTAGCCCGATTTCAATCACTCTAGCCCAATACCGACTTACTCTACGGATGTCTGGAAAGAGGAACACAAAAGGTGTGGAGGTTCCCACATGTCTTCTGGAAACAAAAGGAAAATAAGTAAACAAGTAAACAAGTAAAATAAAAAACAAGAAACAAGTAAAATAAGTGTCTTGTTTGTGAATGGAGCATTTTAGCGTTTTCAGAGTTGCTACCAAAATATGACGTGGAAGAACAATTTATGGAAATATCTCCAAATTAAGCAATTTACACATGTATACACTTGTATACATCCTGATTTTATGTTCCCAAACAAGCCGCATAAAGGAACTGTAATACAACCCTCCTGCACCAATAATTTTGTATTTTATTTCATGACATTTTCTTGTTTGTGAGTGACACCTACGTTTTGAAGTTTTGAGTGAGCGGGGAGCGATACAGTACAAATGACTGACATGCAAAGGTCTTTGGAATGTTCAGTGCATCTCCCATGTCGGGATTTATTGTCCACATGAACTGGTTCTATGTTGTTGTTTCAAAAAATGGGGAGGAAATTGCTTCATTACAGCAGCTCTAACCCAAAATACACACAGGAAATAGGGAAATTGAGAGCAACTACAAATAGAATCAGCTGAACAGGTGACGAAAATAAAATAGAATAGAATTAAGCTGCAATGTGCCCTCTTCTGTGTTGGCATTTAAAGCTTCAGTTCACATTTGATCAAGAATCAACTCACGACATAAGATTAGAGTGAATGTGATTAAAAATGTGAAGAATTTTAATTGACAAGTTACAACCAGTAGCTCTCGCTCTCTCTCTCACACACACACACACACACAGTTTGCACATTAACACATTGAAATAAGATGTGGCACATGGTGATCACATGATAGGTACCAATATGATGGTGACATGCTAATAATAGCATTTAGCCCAGCTGGCTGTTTTTTGCTTCTCTCCTATTCTGTACAGACCTTTAATAATATAAAACCCATTTTCCTCTCAAAATCTTGAAGCACATTTAACTCATAAAGTACACAAAAGATAAATCAGGGATGTTTATGTCATATGGAATACTTACAGTTCCTTCAGTTTCTGGTTGGTGTGTTCAGTGTATGAGGACGAGAAATGTGGATGCATGTGGGTCCTTGAACGGGACATTAGCAGCTGGTCCTTAAAAAAAACAAAAAAAAAAAAAAGGTGGTGATGGAGCAGCAGGTCCAAACTAGTAATAACTGTTGGCAGTTCATCTGGTATTTTGATAAACGTGCAAGACAAACATGCAAGAACAGCACAGAGACATCTAGTACTCTATCTAGTACTCAAATGTTTTTTTGTCTAATGGAGATGAATTATGGAAAACATTTTAGATGCTCAGTGGAGGTGAAGCAGAGGTATATGC